>JANBOJ010000093.1:0-53730 GCA_027574685.1 Coemansia erecta | reverse complement strand
GCTGTGCTGTGCTGTGCTGCGTTGTGCTGTGCTTTGTGTGTGTTGTTGTGTGTGTGCTAATAGTACAAGTGTATGATGCACTCTCCTTCTTTTGCCGTCGATATAGCCGATATTGGAAATGCTGAGTGAGTAAAAGCGATGAATAGAAAAAAATGTCCAAATATCCAGGAAAACTACCTGTATGCCCGCTCGCGAATGCTATATAATCCAACACCAGGTTCCGCCTTTCCTCTTTATCTATCTAGTCCCCTTCCTGTAAACAACAGAAATGCTAGAACTGCCCGCCACCCCGGGATAGAAGCAAGAATGGATGAAGAAAAAAAAAGCAATGAACAATCAACCCACGCGGCCAGCCGAGAGCGGAAACAATGCCGGAATATAATTTTCAATAGCCAAAATATAGAAGATATGCGAAATGTCTGGCCCACACGCCCCTTTTCCTTCCCTTTATTTCCTTTTTTTTCTCCTGGTTGTATGCGATATATGACTGAAATTAACACCTGCGAAAAGAAAAGGAATAGAAACAAGGGGGGCAATTTTTTTGAACAAACGGGGGGATATAAACAGGGAGGAAATATGGAAAAACAAACAAACAAAATTATCTAGCTGTGGCGATGATGTGTCTTGTTCACAGAGCCCTTGTGCCCGCAATTTATACCACTTCTCCCGGTGTCTATTTTCCCTGTCTCTTGCAAAATAAAATAAAAAAACCACTGCGATAAATCAAACAATCCCTGGCCAGCAACGAAGGAGGGAAAAGATTGCGGGATGTGACATTTCGGACGCATCATTGGTGTCAGCCAAAAAAATAAATAAAACATCTTACGAAATGCAGCGCAAGAGTACATGCATGCCTAACAGCCCCCCCTTCCTTCCCATCTCGCTCTCCCGCATATCAACGTCAACACAGACAAGCACACTTGCCCGTGGACTTCGTCTTGTCTGCATATTGTGGCGCCCGCCCGCCAATCCTCTCCTATTCTTCCTCCTCCTCCCTTCTCGGCACCTCGCGATAATGAACAAAACAGACAACAAACATATAAAACAAACAATACAATCTCACTGCCCATTTTTATCTCTCTCTCTGTTACTCAGCTCCGGGAATAGGAAAATATTCTTTTCTTGTCTGCCATTCGCCGCAACCGCATTTGACCTCGTTGCAGAAACAACATATGAATGCATGTCTTGTTTATGCATCCCGAATTGCATGATTTCCCCCATTTAGAGTATCTGCATACGTCCCTCGCCACCGCCTGGGTTGATTTTGTCAGTTTCAGAACTGGGACTCTGCTCATATGGCGGAGCAAGCCATGATGTGGTGATTTAGAATGTCAGTGAATGCCACCCCGCGTTTTATTTAATTTTTTTGGTTAGCTATGGTCTTGTCTGGCTTTGTCCGACAAACCATCCGGCGGCATGAGATCCGGGACTGCTACTGCCAAGCCCGCTTCTTCCATCTCCGCCGGCCGAACAAAGCAAAACAAAACAAGTAAACAACGGACACAAACGTCACCCCCACCCCAGACAATATCACTCAGTCATGTGCCTTCATCCCCCACCGCTGCACACATCCATGCATGCACAACGCTCAAACCGACACCTATCCGGTCTTAATCAAATCTATAATCTATCTATGAACAAATACATGTGCGTGGCTGAGCTGCGGCACGCTCTGCTTGGCCACCGGGTTGACAAAGTATCTCCACTCGACCTCGGTCCCAAACCTGCTCTCGATCACCCCTACCGCCTCGTCGGGCGCCACAAACCCCGGCTGCAGCCGCTTCCTGCACCACAGCACCCAGTGCTCGACGCCGTCGCCGATCGAGTACGGAAAGTCGTTCCTGCGGAACGTAAAGTCGCAAGCCGCCAAAACCGCCGGATCCGTGGGCTGCGCGAGGAAATCAGCCAGGGCGTGCTTGGTCAGGTACTCTGCCATGGTGCCGAACTCGGCCTTGACCCGCTGCTTGTGCGCGTCGTACGAGGTCTGCGTCGCCGGGCTGCGGCCGAGCGGATCGAGCGTCTCGGCGTCGACGTACTGCTTGAACAGCGCCCAGGGCACCGGCGAGGTGACGCACTCGTGGTCGCCGACCAGGATTTTAGCCTTGGTCTGCAGCTTGGGCGACTCGGGTGGCGTCAGCAGGCTGCATGCCTCGGCCATCGGAGGTTTTGTCGGGCTAGCTGTGCTTATTGTCAACGGAACCGACATCTTGCTGCTTTTGCTACTGGTATGTCGGAGTCGGGTGCTGTTTAGGCGGATGGAGTGTGCTAGGCGGAAGGTGAGACACGACGCCATATCCTTTTTCCACCCGCAAGGCTGGAGCGAAGGAGAAATGTTGGGTTTTATACCGCAGCTGGCGGCGGCAATGAGAGACCAAAAAAAAATATTTTTGTGATGCTGATGAGAAAATTTTTATGTTGGGATGTCCGTTTCTCGTCACCGCATTTGACGGAGATCAGTTGGTCGAGAGCAATAAATTTCGAAAGTGAGTAATACCCATTGCTGTTGCAATTCGGAAATGAAATTGGAGGTTTGTATACTTTGCCAGCAAGCTTCGATCCCATTTCATTCCATCTAGATCTGATCTGGCGGGATAGACAAATTACTATTTGTCGCACAGCGCAAGTGTGAGCAGGCACTGTTCTACTCGGGTCTCTGTAGGTCATCTGACCCTTTAGACTAAAAAAAAAAGGAGACACTTTTTTCTTATCTGCGTGTATGTGCTCTGCTCCGTTCGTATCGATACAGGACAAAACTGCTTCGGTTTCATCAGCCTTTTTTTACACAGAATGCCATCAAGCATATACTTGACATCGATCACGATTGCGCTCTCCTTTTCTCACTTGATCTGAAACGACCTGCATTTTGTCCCTCCACGGATGCTGATCCGTAGTCCATGGATCAGGAGATGCGACACTCTGCCAAATTAGGGATATCCCCTTTCCCATTCGTTCTTAATCGACCAGTAAAGAACCTATTCCACGGAAAACCCCTGTGTAAACCCGGTTCCTCGCATGTTAAAACCAGTTTTATGGCGGAGAAATCAAGGGTTAAGGGGACTATTTGCTAGAAAAAATGTCTTTTGTTCCGCTCTTATAGACGCTATGGCTTGCAGCGCCTCCGACACAGCTTTTTTCTCTTTTTCCTTTGTCCTGCAATCTTTTACCAAAGCATTTCTACGCGTTTACACCTGCAACTGATCGTCTCTTCTCTGATGGAAAAGAGCCAGGACAGCCGCCACAGCCGGCCCAGCTTCAACGATGACGGCTTCTGTGGATTCAGTCTGCCAAACAAGAATGACTTTAGGCGCCTTTTCTTTGTGTCCAAGAAGGAGAAGCGGCGCCGCTGGAGGCTGTTCAAGACCTACATCCCCGACTGGATAATTATCATTCTGATAAACGTCGCCGGTGGCTTGTTCGGGATTCTCGGGCCGCGGCATCGCGAATTCTCGCTCAGCGACCGCTCCATCCAGTACTCGAACCACCGCAGCTACGTGCCCGACTTTGTCCCGCCCCTGGTCGGCTACGGCGCGCCGATAATCAGCGCCCTGGTGTTTCTCGTCTTCAGACGGCGCAACTGGCATGACTTCCACTGCACTGTGCTCGGCATCTTCATCGCAATGGGTCTCAACAACATTGCAACCAACATCATCAAGAACGCCGTCGGCAGACCCCGCCCAGACTTTATCGACCGCTGCCAGCCAAACATCACCGAGAACCCGCCGCTCAAGCTGGTCGACTACCACGTGTGCACGCAGACAGACCTAAAGTACCTCCATGAGGGCATGCGCTCGTTCCCGTCAGGTCATGCCTCGCTGTCGTTCTGCGGCCTGACATTCACAGCACTCTATCTTGCGTCGCACCTACGGTACAATGACCAGCGCGGCCACGCATACAAGACAATTGCTTTCTACATTCCGCTGTTCTGCGCTACGCTAATTGCCATCTCGCGTACAGCTGACTACCACCACCACTGGCAAGACGTTCTTGCTGGCTCGCTCATGGGCGCATTCATCGGGTGGTTCGGCTACCGCACGTACTTCCCGTCGATTTTCAACCCGCACGTCATGACTGACCGCCCGTATCCTAGCCGCATCCCGAGATCCGCCAGACCGTCGGAAGCTACCGAGACTCTGGGTGTCGGCGATGCCCACGTGGTGGCTGTTGACGACGACCCGTACCAGGTCGACACCCCCGACGAGATGGACGGAATGCCGTGCAGCTACCAGATCAACCCACGCACCTCTGCCTCGATTTCCCAGCTTTCATCCAGGTCGTCAGTTTCGTCTGCCGTCCGATCAAAACGACCAGGCTCCAAAGGTTCTTCTCAACAGAACCAGGTGTCCATCCAGATCAGCCCCGAAGAGACAATGCCGTCTTCTCCGAATCCGCATGCGTAGCAGTGAGGATAACAAAAAGGAACATATTCTTTTCGATATAGGAAAATTCATAAATGTTGCACTGTTTACGAATCCTCGCCGCTCTTCTTTGCGTTCGAAACCCATTGAGCCAGCTCAAGCTCGAGACGCGTCTTGGCCAGCTGCGCGTCGTCGATGCATCTCTTGGCATCGACCAGCGATGCGCCGAGCACCTCGATTGCACGGCGCTTGCTGTCGCTAGCTCCCGCGGTCTGCCCAAATGTGGCCATGGCGTGATTGATTTCAACAATCCGCTCGTTCTGTCTGTCGATTTCGGCTGTATAATGGTCACGGTATCGCATCAACCTAGCTACGACCTCGTGCTGCTGATTCTGGATAAATGTGGCCGCCACCTGAATAGCCGTCTCCTGCGCCGCCGTGGCCACAAACAGATCGTGGCCGTTGGTGCTATTGTTGCTGCTCGGGCTTGTGTTTGTCGTCGGATCGCCGATGAGTGGGTGGAAGACGTTCATTGTTTGATATTAAAATTGCTGGATGGAATACACTAATAATGTTTTAAATACAAAAAAGAATACTGAGATGGAGATGAAGATGGCAGAAGAGGAAGGAAAGATGTTTAAACAGAAAACGACACGCGATCCCTTTGCGTCTGCTCCTTTTTTATTTCTCCGCGTATGATCACATGGGGATGTGTCGCTTTCCTTTTTTTTACAAAGCGTGAGCACGCACAAGCATGTTGCTACACTGCATGTTTTTGGTGCATGGACCACATATTTCCCAGCACGCCCGATATTTGAAAACGATGGTGAATCACACCTGCCAAAGGAAATCAGACGCTTGTTTGCGCAACAGGAAACACCACGAAACAGGCTTTTTAAGCACATTTACCCTACCACGCCAATGTTGCCTCGTCCTGATCGTGGCGATAGAGGTCAAAGCCGTTGCGAGGATAATCGATCGGGCTGGCAGCATATCGGCGGGCATTTCGACGCGATGTGCCTCTCTCGGGCGTTGGCGGCGGCTTGTGCTGAGACACGCTCTGCAGACATGCTGCAAATACCATTGCTAGCGCTGCCAGACAGGTAATCAGCACAAAACTGTGCTGCAGGCCCTTGGCATAGGCCGCAATGATGCTCTGCTGGATCTCGTGCGGAATGTCGATTGACCAGATCTCGTTGGCGTCGTTCTGCGCCTTGATGATTTCTGCAGCGTACTTTGGATTTAGGTCGATAACGTGGTCCAGGTAGTGCTTAGTGCTGCTTTCGGAAACGATGCTGCCAAATGCCAGACCCATGATGCCGCCGATCATCTGCGAAAACGTCACCAGCGCAGTGGTTATCGCCAGATCATCTGCACAGATCGTCGCTTGGGCTGTCAGCAGCAGCGCCTGTATGCAGCACCCGATACCTGACCCAAGCACTATCAGGATGGGCGCCTGTGCCCCGACGCCTATATGCCCGTCAAACATACACAAAAGACCAGCACCAAGAGTCATAATCACCGTTCCGGCACACGCAACAAGTCTGTACGCGCTGAATACAGCAATCAGCCACCCAGATATAATCGATGAAACGACAACGCCGCATGCCAAGGGGACCATTCGCACACCAGACTCTGAAGCGCTGCTGTTCTGCGTAAACGAGTAATATACAGGCAGGTTGAACGTTGTGTTCAGGAAAACCGCACCAACACATACCTCTGCCAGAATGCTCAGGGCCACGTTGCGGTACCGAAGAATCCCTGGGTCAATTATAGGTTCAAGCACTAGCTTGCCCTCGACAAATACAAACACACACAGCAGCAGCAAGCCAACGCTAATACAGATAATCACAACTGGTGCTACCCAAGGATAGACCCGTCCGCCCCAGCTCAGGCCCAAAAGAAGAAGCATCAGTCCGGTGACCAGCATCAGCGCACCAAAGAAATCGACCCGAGCAAGCTTCTCTGAAAAGGTCTCGTTGCGGCGGGCATCAGACCGCACAAGCAGCAGAATGATTATCACCGACAGCGAAACCAGTGGGATGTTGATATAGAAAGACACGCGCCACGACCAGCTATCAGCCACCAGACCACCGATGAGGGGTCCGATTGTTGTACCTAGCCCAAAGACAGCACCCAAAATACCCATATACAGCCCGCGCTCATTCAGAGGGCTGATCGAGGCAGTGATAATCTGCGTGACAGATATTAGCCCGGCCGCACCAAGCCCCGCCAGTGCGCGCGCCAGGATTAGCCACACCATTGTGGTTGACGCCGCCGTCAGCACTGAGCCGCAGAGAAATATGAGCAATGCAATTATCAATATTGGCAATGGACCAAAAATTGCAGCCACCTTCCCATAGAACAACATAAATGCATTGAGCGACGCCAGATACGATGCCGTTACCCAGGACGTCTGAAACAGCTCCTCTTGGTCGTTTGGAACCCGTGGCGTCAAAGTTGACAAGATTGTTTGGTCGAGAAATGCTAGAAAATATGATACAGATAGAACCAGCACAATGGTGTATGACATCCATTTTGGAAGCGGGCCGTCGCCATTAAATGCAATGCGGTTCCAAGGAAGATGAATACGATCGACTAGTCCTTTGATCCGGCCCTGGTCCTGCCGCCGTCTGGCACTTGCTCCTGTGTCATGTCTCTGGTATGCAAGAGGCATAAACCTCTCGGTATCTATGTCGGATACACTGTGGCTGTCAATAAAGTTTGCAGTGCTAGGAATGGCTCTACCACTTCTGCAGAGCGGAGGAAGACTGGGTATTGTATCCAATTCCTGCATTCCAGCGTCTCGCTCAACCATGTCGAATTGGGAGGATTGTATCGTATCTAGCTGAAAGGGGCGCTCTTCAGTCTCAGCATCCGACTTCCGCAAAGGACGGTTGAATAGACGGGTTATAATGTTTAGGCTCTGGATAGCCATTAGACACACTGTACAATAAAAAAGTAAATTTGCGGGATTGCAAGCTCTACAGGATATCGAATGAGCAGTTTGTTAGCAACAAATGATGCCAAGAGAACAACGGTGTATTTATAGTGGGTTATATGGACCCAGTGATTGTACGCTGCCGCGTTGTTACAAAGTTATAATATATTTAATCAATAAACGTGAATATTTGGTAAGCAGCAACCGTGCTTTGGTGCAAACTAGGTGATATTTGTAATTTAGTTGGTATTTTTCAGAAGGCAAACCTATGACTAACCCCACATGCGGTTAAAAGCACAATTTTCTTTTTGATGAAAGCTGAGAGGATGGTATTCTCTATTCTCTACTGCTCTTTGCTTTTGAGCCACAACCTATATCATAATTTGCATACTCATGTGCATTTACGCCATACACACAATATTATTTGTATACCGTAATATTCAACACCCCCCTTTTCCGACCAAAAATAAAAATATCTTTCTGCAATGTCTACTTTTATGTATTTTATAGATATTTGCAGTTAAAGTAGTAAATTATTCTCGAGCGTACCTGATTTCACCATATACAGCATTCATGTATTCAATGTTCATTCAGCACGATCACCTTGACGAATATGTGTGGTTTGTGGCTTAGATAAACCAATAGTCACGTAAGCGATTGCAGAATAACTCAGTGTATTTGCTATTGTAAAAATGATACCACCATTCCTGTGGTTAATGCAACCAAACAATTAAATAATTCAGAATAGTTTTGGTATATGTGGAATTGCGTCTCAAAGTGCAACTAGCTATTCACAGCAAATACACCGTTGTTGTGGCATTGCATATCCATCAGATCTGCAGAGACTCCAGAATATCAACAATTTCTTTGGTTGAAGTGCCGTCCGGCAACTTAACGACTTTGTTACGCGATTTGTGGCCTGATACAATATCGATGCTAGATTTTGGCAGCTTGAGTACTGTCGATAAGAAGCTAATCAACTCCTTATTAGCTTCACCATCTCGGGGTGGCGCTGCAATCCGCATATGAACAGCCTCGTCGGTAACGGCAGCTATGGTATTTGACTTGGCCCCTGGCTTTATCAGCACATTCAAAAGTACCTGTCCGTTTTTCTCCGAGGCTGGTGATGCCTTTAGTGCTGCTGTCACCTTGTCGTCTAAAATCTGAACAGGCCGCTTTCCGATTGAGCCCATATATCTCCTCGACAGACTGGTATTTAAACGTAAAACCGAGTACATGAGTAAATATACAATTGCCAGTTTTAGGTAACACCATGCATAAATTTTACCAACTCATTTCTGATCTGTTCTTTTGCAATAGCTTTTGGTAGATTGAAAGCTTAAGAAACTGTATAATACACGTGACAAATAATGTTTGTTGGTTTGAATATTATATTATTTAATAGTATATTGTTTAAAAAACAACCAGGGAATTGGCAATAGCACCCAATGTAATTCCACAGTTTTAAATGCAGCAGCTGATAGCGACCATCTTGTCCTGACAACGCAAGCTGAATGGGATATATGCGCTTTGCAGAGCAGAGTATGCAAAGCACATATCCACCATTAGCCCTGACTTATTGCTGCTACCTGTCGGGTTTCAGTCACAACACGTACGCTGGGATTGATGCTAGAGCTCATTGTCTCAATATAACTATTAGGAATTATACGAGCTTGCATTATAGTTTACAAATATAAAGTAATTGCTAAAATATAAAGGTAAAGAGAAAGAGCAGAGCTTCAGTCTGCAGAAGCAGCTTGTACTTGAAGTTTTTTCACATTAGCAAAAGTCTGCACATACATTAAAAATTTCCATTAAAAGACAAACCCCGTGTCAGAACGTGCCTAATTTAAAACGTTTGAGCTCGGAATAGAGTGCGCCGTTAGACAGCAGCAAGCCGGCAGCAATGCTGATGGAAGCCGATAGCATATTCATTGTCAGCGACGACGCAGAAGTTTCCTCTGACATTAGCGAAATAAACGATCGTACACCGGTGCTTCCAGGCACCAGCTGGATGATGCCAACAAAAACAATGTCGGCATTAGTAGCACTGAGGAATACTCGCCCGTAGCAGTTTCCGAAAACTCCTACAGCAAACGACGCAATTCCAGCGGAAATTGGGCGCATAACTTTCACCTTGTCGCAATAAGTCTGGATGACCAGCCCCGAGGCAGCAGCAACAATCATTGCCGGCCAACGCTTCCAGTGAACGTTAAACCATACGCTGAATCCGATCGTGCTCAGGGGAATAAAGAGAAACCACCACCACATCGATAAGGCGTTGCACGACGAATAGCTCGAAAAGCTCGTATTATCGTCCTCTTTACCGAGCGCCGCCATCCCGAGGTTGTGTCCGACAATTGTACCCCATCCAAGCATAAATGATGTCATCGTTGCCGTAACCAGTCTGACGGCTCCGCAGATGACGTTGCTGGATGAAAGCTCGAGCATTGCCAAAGCCAGCCCAAGCCCTGGAAGCAGATTGATCGTCGCAGCCATCGGAACAGCTGCAAAGCACAAGTGGTCCGACAGAAGCGCCGTCACGAGAGCAACAACTAGCGGCGGAAGCACGTTGAGAAGATACCCAATAGTTAGGTAACGCGAGCTTAGCAGTTCGAAAGCCGCGACGACAAGAGCAAGTGCGCCTGAAACTGCCGCCTCGCGCCAGGACCCATGAAAGAGGGTTGTCGACACAAAAAAAGACTGCACAAAGCATACCATGATGCGCAGATACCATGGATACAAGGGCGGGGCTGCCAGCAGTGACTCAATGCTGCGGATCGATTCGTGCACAGATGCTTTGCCCTTCCGCAGCTTGCGAGCTATCTGGTTTGCCTGTTCGAGGCGATACATGTCATATCCATCCGACGCTCTGACAATGTGTGTATCCGATGAATGCGTGTCTGGATCACCGAACGATATAAGGGTAAGACCGGGGACTGTGAAAAAGCAAGCCTCGATATCAAGGTATCTGGCCACTTCAAGCAGATTGGTCTCCATCCGATGGGCTGGCGAGCCGAACGCATGCCATGCACGAGCCAGATGCATCAAGAAATCTTGCTTCTCGAGAATTGCGGCAATCCTGTCTACAAGTTCTGAGCGCTCTTCCGAAAGCAGCGGCTGCGACTCCTTATCGGCTGGGTGCATGAGCGGAGAGCCTACTGGCGATGGCGACGATGCGTCAAAATCGAAATATCCTGACGAAAAACGCTTATCCATTCGCATTAGCGAGCTTTGTGTCGATGGCGGAGGAATAATGCCGTTTTTAGCCAGCGCTTCGGGTGTCATCATCAGAGCGCTGAGGCGGGCTGAAGAGTAGCTCTTGGGTAGTGCTAGCTTTGGAGGTGTGCTTGGCAAACCTGTTGGTGATCCTTGAGAAGAGTCTGGCAGACGATTGCTGGTCAAGTTGTCCTCAGATTCGTGAAGGCTTGTCTGTGGCGCAGACGTGCTAGAGTGCTTAAATGCACGCATTATCCCCGGCAATGTGGACCACGATTTGTTATTTGAAGTTCCGGGTTTCTGTGTCTGTGGCGGGCGTCTGGGCTCTTTTCTTTTCCGAATGTTATTGCTTGTACTGCTGTTCTCGCCACTAGCCGTAATGCTCTGCAGACGGATAAGGTTACCAAGTACACCCCCGGCTTCCGACCTGCCCTCGATCCGCCTGAGCAGGTTTCTGGCCCGTTTGCGCCCATCGACCCGTATGGATATTGAGCGGCCATCTCTACCCATGGCTGCGAGATAGTTTGCATCAAAATTTGACGTTGCTACGTGTTCGACCTCTGATAACTGCTCGCCGCTCTCGATTTGCTTTAAGGGCTTATCAGCATTGTTCGGATTCTCAGTCGGCCGTGGTGTAACTGATCCGCTGTTTAGCGGTGAGATAATTGGCGACGCAAACGGCGTAACTGCTGGTGTATCCACAGGTGTGTTGTCTACCGAGCCCACATTTTTCATAGCCTGCGCGTTGCCTTGACTAATGAAGAGACCATCATCCTCGTCACTTTCCGACGAATATGAGTGCGAAGGGACTACCATCGTGGCCACCGAGACGGGATCCAGAGGAGGCGAATTGAAACGATCTTCACTAGACTCGTCTACACTGCTGACGTGCTGAAGTGGTGTCGATATTGTGTGTATGTTCACCCGCGCAGCTGGTGGTTCGGTAGATAACGAACTTCTGTGTTGCTGCTGAGACGGTGCGTTTGGCATGGGATGGTACTGTGGACGAGTCAACGTGCTATGCGAGTCAGAGATGCCAGTGGCACGTAGTTGCGATATTCGCGACGGAACAGCAGGGTATCCGGGTGCTGTCGAATGGCTGTATGGTGCAGGTCGTAGACGCGCTCCTGAAGCATCGTGGTTCATTATATAGCTAATTATGAAATGTTGTTAAATATGCAAAGAAAAGATGCTGAATAAAGGATCTAGTAGCTGAGCCGATTCCAAGTCGTCGAGTAACTTTCTCGGAGCAATGAAAACCGGTGGGGGGAACGTGTACACATCATTCGTTTGAGTGGTCGTAATTTTTACTCACAAATCCGCACGGTATTTTCTTTAAGATCCCGATTTTCTTGAATAGGAAAACGACCAACCATATACGCCGGTTTTTGCTTCAACACTCAAGATCGTAGATGGCATTTTTGATTACACTCATTACACTACGGCCAGATTATGCCCAATAAAGTGATTTTTACCCGCGAAAAACGGATTCCCAATGAAAAATAACGATCTTGTGCGGGATAGGGGTGGAGCATGGCAGCAGAAAGGCGTTTCGTTTTTCGATAAGTGTGCGCATGTCGGCGAGAGTAGACCAGATGTCGGGAAATGGCGGAGTGTCGTCTAGTGTAAGTTTAGTGAAGAAGGGGAGAGAAGCAGAGGGTGGAACGAGTCAGAGCAATGTGGCAGGAAGATGTGTCGTTTTCCGAGGAGTGTGCGTGATACAAGGAGAAAGGAGAGAAGGAGGGTAGAAGAGAACAGAGTTGGTTAATAACAAGATCTTTACAGTGTGTGAAGGATCAATAGAGCATGATGTTGAATACTTACAGCATAGCTTGACACATCCACCATTTCTGGTGGAGGACTGTGTAGGGCAAGCAATAGCCGCCCTGGATAAGAGTTAATAAAGAAGAGGTGCCAGCCTGCGGCAGCCATCTGCTGTCACATCCGCCAGGTAAGGTAATGCTTTTTCAGCACGGCACATGTGACTGAGCAGATGGCAGCCTAAACACAGGCTGGCCTCAAGATGTAATAGATAAAGCAGAGTTAGTTCGAGATAGGCGAGTTGGGCTGTTGCGGGTGTGGGTGTGATCTGAAGGTGTAAATATATATTTGGTATCTGAATGAGAACGATATGAGGATAATTTTGGAAAGATTGAGAGGGCGCTGAGGGATGTTGAGTTTTTATAGGGAGGGGAGGAAGAAGAAAAAATGTTTGTGGCAAGAAAATGTGTGTGTCATATGATGAATGTTTTAGTGTAGAGAAACTGTTTAATCTGCAATAAGACTGATATCACTCTGTTACAAAATAACACCTAGTCCTGAGACCAGAGATAATGAGGCTACTGACACAGAACACGGAGACTATCAAGATCGAGATAGCTATGAAAGCCAGAAGAAATAATTGCAGTGGGTATGGTGACAAACAGCGGGCAAGCGGTTGAGCAGTTGGGTGAGCAGTATTTTATTTTATTTTATTTATCGAGCAATTAAAACCTGAATTAATTTTGAATATTCTGTTAACCATTAATATCTAATGTCTGAATTTCTGAATGTCCGATGTGAGTTATAGTACATCGAGGTTTGATTTTGTGATTGACTTTCTTCCGCTTAATTTATTGGCCCAAATCTGGCCGTTGTGTATAATTGAATGTAGAGACCAGCAACTGGCACGATTTCATTACATTTCAACACTGTGCTTTAATCTAGAAATATTGTCCGAAATCAAGCCCGTTATTTGGCTGAGAAGCGCTAGATGCGTTCTCAGCGCAATCTGGATTCTTGGCCAAGTGGTTACGAAGTGAGCCTGCACGAGTGAACCCCCGACCGCAAGATCTACATACAAAGCGCAACTCGCCAGTGTGAGACCGTCTGTGGTGCCTCAAGTTGCTTTTGTCGCTGAAGCCTTTGCCGCAAAAATCGCACAAAAATGGCTTCTCCCCTGTATGAATTCTTGTGTGTCTATCAATGCATTGTTTGGTCTTAAACCCAGAATTGCAAATGCTGCAAACATATGGTCTTTCGGCTGTGTGGGTCATTATGTGGTTCTTGAGGTGCTCTTTCCTAGTATATTTCTTCCCACACGTGTCGCACACAAATGGCTGCTCTCCCGTATGTACCCTTTTGTGGTTGTAAAGAGTGCCTTGTAGCTTGAACCCCTGTCCGCAAATATCACATATGAACGGCCTACTGTCTGAGTGCGTCACCATGTGCAACTCTAGATGAACATTGTCATCAAACTGCTTTTTGCAGACAGTGCAGGTATAAGTCTGCTTGTCTAAGTGGCGGAATCGGTGCAAAACAAGATCTCCTTTACTACTAAATGTTTTTCTGCAATTAGCATGTGGACACGCGTATTCGGTAAGAATAACATTGCTCTCACCGTCACCACATGTCGAAGATGGTCCTGATTGATGTGCCGGCTCTGACATGAGCTGAAGTATAGTAGTTGTTGGATATGTGCTAGAAATTATAAGAAAAGACCGATCTTTGTATACTCTCTCAGAAAATGGAAACGGAAGAGCAGTATAGCAATGCCAATTAAAATAGCCTTATGTGCAAGATGACATCATGCAGTTACACCGGTGCTCGTATGAAACTACGACGGTAACAATATTATGGATCAGCATGTGCAGTTATGCTTGGACCTTTTCCTCCATATTTCATTCATCTGCACTTGAATGGTGACCTGTATAGTGCCAGCGTAGGTGGGTTATCATAGCAAGAGTCTAAGGTAATGTATTAATATGTAGCTAGATATTTGAAATAATCGAAATTTAATCCAGTACTGCACACATATTGACGTCTTTTAGATGCGAATATTTTGTCAAATTGATAGAGATTAGGCTTTCAATGTCTTAAACAAATTCGTCCAGAGAACGGATAGAACTGGCAGATAGCGTAAATGTGGATAAATACACTACAGTGGCTACCATATGTTTATGAGTAACAACATTATACACAAGCGGTTGTGCTTGGAAACGACTATATCATATCAGTAAATTTTCCATAGTAGTTCATTATCATGGTCAAGTCTATACGCTAATATTCTTTTGGTTATTGGCCGTGTTACTAATGGCATTGCCGTTGGCTGCTGATCCCTCGACAAGGCTCTCCTGCTCCTCTTTATGAGGTGTATCCTTTTTCGACAGCCTGTTAATGCGCCGTACTATGACAAATAGAGCAAAAATGACAACAACCCCAACAGCAAGTGCGCTGGCTATACCGCCCGCGCCAATATCACTCAGCGTGTCCGACTCGTTGGTCAGCATTGTAACTATCAGGGCTACCCACAGAATACTGCAGAATCCAAAAGAACGCCAGTAGTTGATCTGAACAACAAAGCATGGCTGCGAACTGATGTTGAAGCAGACCATCGAAATGACAATGATCAGTGACAGTATGCTGCGGATATGGCTGTACGAGTTGGCCACGAGCAAAAAGTCAATCGACAGAAGCATGCTCATGTTCTTTAGAAAGGCAACACCCTGCGACTTGTAGTGGATCTCGCCCTTGATTGGAATGCGGTCAAATGACGTGACAAACGTTGTTAGGACCACGTATCCGGCTGTATATGCAACTATCGAGACTACCAGATACAGGGGCTTGTTGATGCTTGGGTCGCTGCAGCGCAGCAGGCCGGACGACGCGCCCTTGTAATCTTCGGTCCCAATCTTTGACAGACAAGATGCAGAGCCAATCAGCATTACCAGCATGGGCAAGTAGACCAAATTGGCGAGCGGCAAAAGGTACTTGACCCAGAACAGCGCAATCGGCTTGTGCGGATGCCACGAGTTGTAGCCATGAATGGCGCTCATCACCAGCACAACACACCCGATCACGGCAACGAGGAACCAGAGCTGGATTATATAGAATTTGCTGTTAAGGTTTGCAAACAGAGTGATGATGCTGATGATAAAGTTGGCTGTGCCAGAGTCATTGTCATCCGCTACGCCCTGCTGGTTGCTCAGGTGGATTGAATCGAGAAGGTCACGAATGGGGAACGACAGTAGCTGCAGAAACTCGATGACCAGAATACCAATCTGGACAATATTGAACACGGACCACTCAAAGTCGTAGAACTCTGTCGTGTCCAGAACCAGATAATGCTCGGCGTCGTATGTGAGGTATGTGCGGCGGATATAGTACAGGTGCTGTCTGGTCATAAACAGCGCGTTGAGAGATGCAATAAAAGTAAATGTGCTGATGCGAATGACCTGCGGGAGATTCAGCGATAAAGACACGATCAGAACGACGATTGACGCGACAAGGGCCAGGATAAACAGCCACGAGAGCGTGTGGTGCGTGTAGTATGGCTTCATCGCTCGCCAGCGCAGCGGAAGGCGGATAAAGTTCTTGAACTGGCTAGATAAATTGTCGATTAGATGCTGGACCTCGCGCTGTGTCGTTATAAGGTCAAGTAACCGCACCTCCGGGTCCGATATTCGGGCAATAACCAGGAAGTAGACCACCGTGCCGACGATTATCGCAGCGATGGTCGCAAAGTATATAAGAGTCAGGACGACATTTGGGTCGGCCATTTGAGGACAGCAAATGCACAGCTAATAGTGTAAAGTAGAATACAAACTCAGAGGCAACATCTGAAGAGTGCACGCGTGACGACATACATGCATGCAGACCGCTAAGACCTCGAGAATCGCTGCTACGCAATCAAATCACGACCCTACACTATTCACGTGACTGAATTTCTATTATTGAAAAAATTTGATTAGCGTGCTAAGAACAGAAGTGCTCGCTCACAGAAAAATTATCCAAAACCAGCGCTAGCAGGGCCACAGAGACGGGCTTCATTCTTTTTCCTGCAATAATCTTCAAAATTACAGTTTTTGTGAAGACATAGGTAGAGACACCCTTTTTCCTTCTTCAATTCATCACCCCTTACGAATTAAAAAACGTTAACCAAAATGGCCCCCGTCAAGTCCACCCCCAAGTCCCAGCGCCCCTCCCGCTACGTTATCGACGTCTCGGCCCCCGCCGGTGACAAGATCCTCGACGTCGCTGCGTTCGAGAAGTTCCTGCACGACCGCATCAAGGTCCAGGGCCGCACCAACAACCTGAGCGACGCTGTTGTCATCACCCGCGACGGCGACAAGGCTGTTATCGTCACTGTCAAGATTGACTTCTCGAAGCGCTACCTCAAGTACCTGACCAAGAAGTTCCTGAAGAAGAACAACCTGCGCGACTGGCTCCGTGTCGTGTCGACCACCAAGGACACCTACGTCCTCAGATACTTCAACCTCACCAACCAGGAGGAGGAGTCGGAGGACGAGGACGAGGAGTAAAGCCGTGTGCATTTATGCTCCGGTGTATGACCCAGCCCCACTTGCCTCCCCCCTTTTTTTTTTCTTCATTCGCAGTTAGTTTGTTGATATGAAATTGATCTGGTTTGGATGGAAGGGAACACTCAGTTGTCTATGTAAAAAGAATGCAATGGCTGGCAGAGGAGCTACAGCTCGTTACCGATGGTTACCCAGTAGTCGCGCAGGTTGTTCTTGCGGCCAAAGATCTCGAGGTACTTGCCGCCCGGGATCAGCTGCTCGATGATCTCGTACATCTCCTCGGGCTTCTGGCTCTGGCCGCGGCGCTCGGAGAAGATGACGTCGGAGGCGACGGATCTCTGCAGGTTCGGCGGATCTACGCCCTTCTTGCCGACAAGACACGTCTCCTTCGCGTGCTGCAGGTAGTATCCGTGGCCCTTGGCCATGCGGCGGTTGACGGTCTGCTTGACCCACGTAATGTCGTCGACATAGGTGTACCCCCATTCCTTCATGAGCTGGAACGCCTTGGTGTACTTGTTGTTGATAACCCAGATGAATATAAAGCCGTTTGTCTGCAGCAGGTGGATGGGCAGGGACTCGATGCACACGTCGGGCAGCTGCTGGTAGGCGATGGCGACGCCGCGTGTGGGAGCCTGGGAGGCAAGCTGCCACGGCGGGTCCATCATGATGGCGTCGAACTGGCACTCGCTGGCGAGCTTCTCCCAGTCAAAGTTCATCACGTTTGCGCGGATTGGCACCGACCACTCGGGCGCCTTGAACTCGGCCAGATCGACCTGCGCGTCCTTCTTGGCGCCGTCGGTCGCACCATCAACGCTGCACTTTTTCTCGAGCTCGGCAATCTCCCGCTCGAGCTGCTGAATGCGCCGGCGGATGCTCTGCTCGCGCGCCCGCAATGCCGGCAGCGACGAGGGAAGGTCGCCCTCGTCGGCACTGCTGACTGCCGACACCCTGAGCGCCTCGATGTCCGGCGTGGGGATCGCAGACGTGCTGTCGTCGATGTCGATTTCGACGTCACCATCCTCGTCCATGCTGCTGTCGATCGGAAGTGGAGGCGCGGGTATCGCCGGGCTGGACGAGCGCATTGAGGACTGTGTGCGCGGTTTGCGCGGTTTGGAAGCCGCCTTGCGTACGGATGATCCGATTGCCTTGCTCTTTGGCGGCAGCCCGCTGCGCGACTTGGTGCTGCCACCGCCGCCACGCTGGCTTGGCTTGTCGGGCATAAAGTCGTTGTCGCTGCCGTCGTCGCTGCCGTCAGCCTGACCGCCGACAGCCGCCCTGTAGGCCTCCATCGCAGCCTCGTCATCGTCAAAGTAGATTTCGTCCTCCCACATTTTGCAGCCCGCTGTGCGATTCAAAAGAGGCGAATAACGAAAATATTTATAGTTTACACGTCGAGCAACAATACGAGAAGAAAAAAGTGACTACTGAACCACGCGTGAGATTACCCGCTTGCTCTGTTTCCGCTAAACGCGAAACTCCTTTTTTTGCCAGCCAGGCCATGCATGCTGCAGCAACGTCATTCCTTTTTTTCCCTCTCGCTTTCTTTTGCTTTTTCTTGTTTGAGCAGACCTTGTACATTTACTATTGCCATTTACTTCCATAATTACACATGAGCTACAACACGCCCGGTGCTGCGGGCGAGCAATTCGTCGACTTTAGCTTCTGCGAGTCGAAGGACATTAACGAATTTGTCTCCATGCGGATAGACTGTCTGTGGGGCAAGGGCGAGCGCAGACCCAGCGTTCTGGCACGCTACAACCTCGAAGACCGGCTGCGGCTCGGCGGACTGCATATCAACACAGACGACAATATTACAGACACAGACACAGAGGGCGAGAGCATGCCGCTGTTGTTTGTAACCGCGCAGCTCGAGAGCTCAGAAATCCCCATGTCGCTGCCGCTGCAGACAAAGTACCACCGGATGACTGACAGATACGAGTGGTTCGAGTGGATCCGGTTCCCGGCCAAGTACTCGGAGCTTGCATTAGATGCACGCATTCTGGTGGTGCTCTGGGAGATGGAGGGCCTATGGAAGGTCAACCAGCTCGGCGCATGCGAGGTGCGTCTTTTCCAGCCAGACAGCGAACTTGTGCAGGGCAGGCGGCGACTATGTCTGTCGTCGGCAGAAACAGAAAATCCGCTCGTGTTTGACCGCCTATTTGAAGCAAGGCGCCGGTTTATGGACGGCGACATCCAGAGCGTCGACTGGCTCGATGCCCTGGCCATGGAGCGCATAGCAGACATTGAGGCCAAGGAGCGCATACAGACAGACGACCTGTACATCCACGTGACCTTTCCAAGGTTTGACTTTCCAGTGGTGTTTGGCGAGCCCAAGCTGGACGACCCGTTGGTACTGCAGCCGGAGAAGCCCAAATACTGTCTGGTGTTTGACCCCGAGATGCACCGCGACAACATGGCCGAGGCAAAGCACAGGCGCCTGCTGCGTGGGTATCAGAGCGGGTCGCTTGACCGCGAGCTCAAGCCGAATGCTGCCATCCGAGACCAGCTCAACACCATTCTGCGCTACCCGCCGGGCCAGGCGCTGACTGACAATGAGAAGAATCTTGTGTGGAAGTTCCGCTTCTACCTGTCGTCAAACAAGCGCGCATTGACAAAGTTTGTTCGCTGTGTTGACTGGAACGACCCGATCGAGTCAAAGCAGGCCACCGAGATGCTGTCGGAGTGGGCAGAGATCTCGATCGACGATGCGCTCGAGCTGCTTGGCACCGACTTTACGACACCGTCGGTGCGTAGCTATGCCGTGTCGCAGCTTCGCAAGGCAAAAGACGACGAGCTTGTGCTGTATCTACTGCAGCTCGTCCAGGCCATCAAGTTTGAGTATCTGAGCTCTAATATGGCCCAGGGTGCCGAAGCTACTTCTGCCTCTGTCAATCAGAATACCAACGTGACCACCTCGCCGCCTTCCAATGCTGCTACAGTGCTCGCCCAACCGTCTGGTGCTGTCGAGTCAGGTTTGGCTGCGTTTCTGATCGAGCGCGCTCTGAAAAACAAGACCCTGGGCAACTTCTTCTACTGGTACCTAATGGTTGAGTGCGACGACCGCAAGACCGGAAAGGCGTATGGAAAGGTCGTGTTCCAGTATGTCAGCGCGCTGTCAGATACAGAAGATGGAGCAGAGGTCCAATCGATGTTTGAGCGCCAGAGCAAGCTCGTGTCTGACCTAGCCCGCATATCCACAGAGATACAGACGCTCAAAGAGGCGCGCCCGCGCAAAATCGAACTATTACGAACATTTCTCGCCGATCCTAGAAACAGCCTGATGTCGTTTCCGCCGCTCGCACTGCCGCTGGACCCGAGCGTTAAGGTGGTCGGAATTCAGGCCGACAAGGCGTCTATGTTTAAGAGCACAATGATGCCCCTGTTCCTGCATTTCATCAGGCCCAATGGTGATCTGTACCCTGTCATCTTCAAGGCTGGAGACGACATGCGGCAGGACCAGCTTGTGATCCAGATCATTACGCTCATGGACCGGCTCCTACGGAAGGAGAGCCTGGATCTGCGGCTGACACCATATCATGTTCTGGCCACACGTGTCGACCAGGGCTTCTCGCAGTTCATTGCGTCACAGTCACTTGCTGCTATTCTAGCAGAGAACAACAACAGCATCCTGGCCTACCTACGCAGAACCAGTCCTGATCCGGAGGGGACGTATGGCGTTGCCGCGGATGTGATGGAGACATATGTCAAGAGCTGCGCTGGATACTGCGTCATCACCTACCTGCTTGGTGTCGGCGACAGGCATCTAGATAACCTGCTGCTTACACCGCAGGGTCATCTGTTCCACGTCGACTACGGATACATTCTTGGCCGAGATCCGAAGCCGTTCCCTCCGCCGATGAAACTGTGCAAGGAGATGGTCGAGGCAATGGGCGGCATGGACTCGCTCATGTACCAGCGCTTCCGGTCGCATTGCTTTGTTGCATTCAGTATCCTGCGCAAGTCGTCCAATCTGATCCTCAACCTGTTCTCGCTGATGGTCCACTCAAACATCCCTGACATTGCGATTGCTCCAGACCAGGCCGTGGCGATGGTCCAAGACAAGTTCCGTCTGGATCTGTCCGAAGAAGAGGCCATGCGCTACTTCCAAACGCTGATCAACGACAGCGTAAGGGCACTGTTCCCGCAAGTCATTGAAACCATCCACAAGTGGGCCATGTACTGGAGAAACTAGAAAGTTTTCTTTTCAATCTGACATTGTATTGCTAGTCTGAAGAATCTTTTTAAGCATTTGCAAGGTGTTTTATCTGCTTTTTTTGACAGACGTACCTGGTCGCTCTGTCATCTACATGTGCGCATGGGGATCCTCCTTCTCCGGCTCTGGAAGCAGCTTGATCATGTCGTCGATACGCAGAATGTTGATGGCTGCCTCGGTTGCAGACTTGAGCATCTTGATCTTGGACATTGCAGGCTCGAGAACGCCAGCCTTGACGTTGTCGCGGATCTTGCCCTCATGGAGATCGAGACCGTAGTTCTTGAGCGCGCTGCGAGGCGAGTCAGCGGCAGCCGTCTGCGCAGCAGTATGGTACGCCCGAAGTTTCGAAATAAGCTCGATCGAGTCTTTGGCAGCGTTGACCGAGAGCTGCTTGGGGATCGACAAGAGCGCGTTGGCGAACTCGACGATAGCCAGCTGTTCGCGCGAGCCCAGAGTAGTGGCGAACGACTCGAGGTACACATCCAGAGCAGTCTCGACTGATCCACCACCCGGAACAACCGCGCCAGACTCGAGCACACGCTTGACTGCGCACAGACTGTCGTGGAAACTGCGCTCCATCTCGTCCAGCATGTAGTCGTTGGCACCGCGCAGGATAACTGTCGATGCCTGCTGCTCCTTGGCGCCGCGAATAACAACGACATCGTCATCAGACAGCCGGACCTGCTCCACCAGCTCGGCAGAACCGATAGACGAGGCATCCAGCGACTCGCCACCGTCAAGGTTAGCCAAGGTAGTGATCAGCGAAGCGCCAGTTCCCTTGGCAATGCGGCGGGCATCCTCCTTGGGCACACGCGTAACGGTGACAGCACCAGCCTCGGCGAACATCTTGACATACATGTCATCAATGCCGCGAGTGCTGAACACGGCGGTGACGCCAGCGTCGAGGATAATGCGTACGCGCTCGGACGAAATATCAGCCTCGCGCTTGCGAATGGCCTCGAGGTTATCGGGGTTGTCGATAACAATGTTGATGCCCATCTTCATCCGAGTCTTGGTAATGTCAAAGTCAATAACGGCGATCTTGGGGTTCTTCAGCGAGCGCTTCATCGCAGCACTGGTAAGTGGGCGGTACAGTGCATAGCCAGTAAAGTAGCTGCTTTCGCGAGCGCTGGCTCCCTTGACCTTCATAATGTTGACTGCCTTGACCGGGTACCGAGCCTTGCCGCGGAAATCGACAGACTTGACGGCCGACAGCGAGTTGACAGCCATCTCTGCAAAGAACGTGCCGTAGGCGCCAAGAATCTTGCTCGAGATTGTCGTCATCGCCACGCTGATCAGGGCCTCCTGCCCAAGCTTGTCGACTTTGAGGGCCATCTGGTCTGCAATAAACTTGCAGGCCTCCTTGCACGCAAGACGGTACCCTGTGATTACTGTTGCCGGGTGAATGTGGTTCTTAATCAGTTCATTGGCGCGTCTAAGCAGCTCTGCTGCAATAATCACGACCGATGTCGTGCCGTCGCCGACCTCAGTATCCTGCTGCTGTGCCAGCTTGACCAGGATCTTTCCTGCCGGATGCTCGACCTCCAGAAGCTGCAGGATCGTTGCTCCGTCGTTCGAAATAGTCACATCGCCGACGTCGTCCACAAGCATCTTATCCAAGCCAACGGGTCCGAGAGACGTTTTAATCACATTGGCAATCGACAGTGCAGCCATCACTACAACATTAGAACAGTTAGAATAAGCGGATTTAGCATCAGGCTGCTAATTCAGACCAAGCAGATTGCCACCCGGCGACAAGCAGCAGCAGCAGCAGAAGCAGCAGCGCATATGTACCATTCTGTGCCCGAACCTCCTGGCCCGAGACGCGCGACCCGCCAATAAACAGCGCCGAATCCTGGTTGTTGGTGTCAAAGATTCCAGACATTGTGCCAAACTATAACAACGAATAAAATGGTTTATTTTGAAGAAGAAAATTCGACGACAGTTCGAAAGGTCAAGCGTCTGTAAAACAAACATTTGCTGTAGAACACTAAAGAACTCGATCCAACGATCGAGTCGAGTCGAGCCGAGTCAATTTATTTTGAGTCAGACGACCAATGTGCTGCTTTTCAAGTGCCAGTTTAATTAACGCGAATCCTGACCTATAAAAACTGTGTAGTTTTAGGCACACAGGCAGCATACCAGGCACGCGCCCAGTGCAGCGAATACGCCAACCTCTTTTGGGTTTTCTTTGACAAGCCTCTTGTACTTGTTGTCCTCGGTGTGCTGGATAAAGATGGGCGGTTGACCGTATGGTTGCTGATATGGTCCCTGGGCATAGATGTACCCCTTTGGTTGCTGAAATGTCTGTGGAGGTACAGCAGGTGGCGGAACATATCCATTCGGCGGATTGGTGTGGTACGTCGGAGCGCTGGTACTAAACAGGTGATTGTTCTGAGGACCTGATGCCGTATTCGCGTAGTACACATTGGTGTATTGTGGCTGTTGTGTAGGAGGAACTGTATTGTATGCAGGCGGTAGAGAATATCTCTGCTTGTTGGCGTCGGTACTGGTCATGACAATGTATAAAGCGGTTTAGCTGGTTATATAAATGATTAAATAAGAAAACTATTGGAAAGAGAGAATACGAGTCCAGAATGCTGCTTCGTCTTTTTAAACAGGAAAATATTTCTAGCATAAAGAGAACCCCGCTTCTTTATGTCAAGTAATGCACAGGATGCAGGCTCAACGACAAAAGACAGAGGCGTCTCCATTTTGCAAGTTTACCATGCATATTAAACAAATATCTCATGGTTTATACAAGTGCGAGTTGATAGGGATTTTTTATTTAATTTTTATAAAACATAGCAGCGCTACGTAGCTACTTGGAAAGTATTTGCCATGTTGTATGTAGAGGGAGGCCATGGCTAGCAGCAGCAGCAGCATGCCTCGAAACAGATAAAGCAGCCAAGTGCGCCGAGAAGCCATTTACAGCAGTCATCGTCATCTTTCTGTTGGGCCGCTGGCTGTTGAAGATAGACAGTCTGGGTGGGCGGATAGCTGGGCTGTTGAGGTGCGTGATAACCATTAGTATTAGCAACTATAACGCGGTTTCCATACTGATCGACAAACTCGCCATTCGACGTCTGGTAAATCATGGGCGGATTCATTTTTACAATAGATGGTCTGGAATGTATTGGTTACGGGCTCTACGTGGTTTATGAGATGCAGGCTATGCAAAAAAATTGAAAAAAGTTTCGCAGGGTTTAGGAAGACAATATAAATTTTGAAAAGAAAAAAGATAGTGTTGGCTATGTTAAAATTACTGAGCAGGCCTGTCTTTTATAACACTGTGCGCTATTCAGCTGTGATGTTGTGTTTCCTCTGCCTCTTGGCTTTTATTTTTCTTTTTAAATATTTTTATTTTAAAAAGCAAAATCTTTCTCTTTCGATATATTCTTTGAAGCATCTTCCATGGCAGATTCCGCAGGCCTTCTTTCAAACGTATTCGCAAGCCATTTAAACAAAGACAAAAAATTGTTAAATATAAAGTGTAAGGAATTGCTTTAAAAACTAAAAAAGACACGGTCATGCTTGGATGCCCCCAGCCATAGGATCCTTGCACGCGTGGCGCCGATGTTTCAAGCAAGGCAATTCCGCATTAAACTAGAGGTGTATATTGAAACTTCAGAGACAAATTAAAGTCTGGCACACTCCTAGCAGCACCAGCAGCAGCACTCGTAGCATGTGTACGCACATATGCCGCAGCATAGCATTTTCCACAATTCTGAACTCTTCTCATCCTTCTCTTGGCAGCTATCTCCATCGCTGCTCTGGTTTTGCTGGGTTGAAGAGGTCTGGGAATACCCATATTTAACAGAAGCATCCTCAGGGACCGGCTCGATTTGCTGAGGCTTGTAGTGGCCCGGGTCCTGTGGCTCCTGGTGAGTTCGAGTATTATAGGCACTGTCTACAGGCTGTATTTCCTGAGCAGGCGGATTATAATCATAGCCCTGGTTGTTTTGCTGAGGTGGATAGGCATTGGTACCCTGAGTGTACGGTTGAGACGGATAATCTTCAGCATACTGTCCATTCGGCGGAGGCGTATAGTAGCTGGGCTCTTGCAAAGCTTGAGGAGGAACATGGAAACCGGGCTCGGGGTTGCCATGCGAAACAAAAATAAAACCGGGTTCTCTGGACCTTGACTGAGAATCCTCATTATCAAACTGAGTCATTGGATATGATGGATATTGTTGATCTGAGTACATGTTCGTCACTGGTTGTATATGTAATATATTGATAGACTGAATGGCGACAATAAACCTGTAACAAAATAGCAAATAGAAATGTACAAAAATATGACAGGTTAAAAATGGAGACTCGCTCAACATGCTACTTCGTTCCCCTTGCTTTTTATGAGCATTTTCGTCTCTAATTCCAGTTTCTTTTGTTTCATTTGTTCCACTAAAAAGACGAATTCTGCTTCTCCTTGAAGTTTCCCTTGTATCAAAGCAGGCGGATGTCTCATTAGAAACATTCTTCAACAATGCGCGCAACGTAAATATCTTTTTTTGGCAGCAGACATGCCGCAGCCGAGCACTTGAACAAAAGAACTGCGGTGGTGTCTGCTGTTTCCACCACAGGCCCAAGAATAACAGTATCCTGTTTGTTTTTATATGCATCAAAACGCACGCTTTTATATTTGTCAACATGTACTGGAAAACTAATGTATTGAATAATTAATTTAGAAAAGACAGCACAGCTCAAGAGTTGTAACTGCACACAGACCGCAGAATAGAGCATCCCAGCAGCTGGTGTCGCTATATCCCGGGGACCGATCGACGACTACGACCTGTGGGTTAGCACCAGGCTGCCCCGGGTGAACCTGAGTATATTGTCCGTTGGGCTGCAATTGATAAAATGGAGCGTTGGGCTGAGCCGGAACATATTGTCCGTTGGGCTGGACCTGGTAGTACTGCGCGTCTGGCTGAGTCTGATAGTACTGGGCGCTTGGCGGCGGTGCGTAGGGAGGAGGCTGGTATGCACCATTGTTCTTCTGGTCGGAGCTCATACTGTACTATTTAATATAGAGTGGTTTGGGAGGATTTATGACTAAAGTTTGGTTTATTAGAGCAAAAATAATTTAGATGGAAAGAATGGAATAAAAAAGAAGGAATTTTTTGTTGTGGACTTCTTCCGCCCGCACTTTCCGTGCGCTAGAAATTGTAAAGTCCTGCATACATTCTACGGTACTATAGAAACGGGACGGTAGGAAATCAAGCGTGGCCGGAAATCAACCGGAATATACCACCAAAGCGTCGAGGCAATGTTTTTGTTGCAATGAAACGCAGTCCTGGCGTACATGTAAAGAAGTCGAACCTTGCACTCTTTATTACATTATTCAATTAACCGAGCTGGTGCAGGCCATTTTCTGTTCTTTTGGCCATTCGGCGTATGCTGAAGCTGTCTGTCAGTATAGATGCTGGAAGTAGAGAATGTCGATTTGTACATGGAAAAGATATATAAAAGCTTAGTCGCGTTTAATGGGAGATAGGCCGAACTCTTGAATCAGGTCTTCCTCCAAGTCTACGCTGTACTCGAGTGTGATCGGAATCTGAGCTTCCTCAGCGGTTGGGAAAGGCGCCTGACCCTCGTCAAAGTTAGCCACTCGCCAGTTAAACGTCAAAAGGCCAGAGCGGTTCGGAACCTTGAGCTCCAGAACCACCGGCGCACGCTGTGGGTCTAAGAGCATCTCAGGGTAGATGAGTACCTCGTCCTGCTCGCGCACCATCGCAGAGTCCGCCGAACTGTGTGGGCGCCAGACAACCTCAGCAACCATGCCGCGACCACGGTCAGCCAGGAAACGCAGACATACATAGCGGCTACGAGGACTGCTGCCAAACTCAAAGCTCGAGCTATTGGTGATCTTGGGCGAATCCTTCTTCAGCCCAAACCAGCTGGCATATCCGAGCAGTGGCGTGCCCACAGGGCTGCTGCTCGTGCTTGTCGGAGGAGTGGTCGGGACAACGTCAAAGGTGAACGAGTGGCGCGGGCTCGAGTACGAGAGCTGTGTCTGATGCCTTAGGTTGATGTATGCCTTGCGCGGCAGATCGAGGTAGTTGTTCATTGTTGCGCTCGGGACACATCCGCCGGCCATGTGCGAGCAGCGGCACGACCCGCCAAGAAAACTGGGCAGGTTCTCGGCCGGGATCTGCTCGAGCAAAGCCTTTGAATAGTCCTTGCCCAGGATGTGAACCTTGGAGATGACGCGCGGATCAAGCCAGCCCTTGATGAGTTTCCATGCAGTAACAAACATTGCTGGCGCGTTGACGACGTACGTCCGATGCATGCATTCGGGGTAGTACAGCTGGTCTTTGGCCAGCATCTCGCGCAGCATATTCAGAGCAGGTATATGCGACAGCATCCCGATTGAGATTCCAGCCAGGTCGAATATGACAACCTGCTTCGATATCTCGCGCCCCGCAAGCTGCGAGCACTCGGGAAAGATTGTCCTGCCAATAAACTCCTGCATGATATAATGGAACTCGAACAGCTCACCCATGGTGCACACGCGCGGGATGTCTTTGATCTTGTAGCGACCGATGCGCTCGATGTACACGGGGTGGTCGTCCTTGTCGCGCTTGTGCCAGCACCCGCCCCCGAAAAACTTGTTTAGCTTTATCTGTGACTCTTTGACTTGAACCCCCGCAGTCAGATTTGCATCGGCTACCGAAAGGTACCCGCGAATCGGATACGGCACCGGATATAGATTGTCTGGCTTGCACACGGGCATGTCGTCGATGCACGCATCCTTGCGCCACCGGTACCAGGTTTTGATCATGGCACCTGACTTTTCCTACAGTACAATGCAATGGATGTTACTGCGGTCGAGCATTTAGTCCGTAGCCTGCTTCAGTGATATTAAAACAAAAAAGATGGTAACAACACGAATACTACCAGTTCTAGCCGAGCCGACGTTGTCGGTCCTCACTTTGGTTTTCTAGAAACATTGTTTGCAGCTACCTACCGTATCAAGCTGTCGCGCAACACAGAATCTCCAAATGTCCTATAGATGGAAATGCGGAAAAAATCAAGGAGAATAAAGACATCTTTAGAACCAAAAAAATGCATGTGCAAATCCCGTCGTTTATAATGAGGACGGCGCCGCAGACAAGGAAACAAAAGAACTTACCGAGTCGCTGCAGTACTCGTTGATTTCGTCTGGAAGCACGGCTCTGAGGTCGGCTATCGCCGAGCTTTTCTGCTCTGATGTCGGGTTGTCCAGGTCGACGACCTTGGTGGTTGTGCTATTCATTACAGCTTGAATATGTCTGCTATGTGAGGATGTCTGCGTTTGCTGCACTGAATAAAAGCTCGTATTATATGCCGTCAGAAAATATAGAGAATAAAACGAGGTAGAGATAGAGAGACGAGCTGTGTTACATGGGCCGCCAAGAACCAGAAGCCTCTGTAAATAAAAAAGGTGCACCGAAAGAAAGGAATTCAAATTCGAATAAAAGGCAAGAAGCTGTTTAAAAGAGGTAGAAGGATCTGTGGAGAACAGAGGCTGACAAAGACCAATTTTCTTTTTTTGCTCCTTTTGGCAGTAGGAAGCAGACAGCAGCCGTGAAAATGGGCAAAAGGAGAAAAAGCTCGTTGTCTGGTGTGCCTCTGCGACTCAGCCAGGTGGCAACAGTGCTGCCTTGAGTTCGGCCAGAAGACACCTCTCGAGGGCAGCCATCACGTCGCCCGGCGACACGGCCATGTCGTCGCCCATCGACATTGCCCCGATGAGCTTTGACCCGCCAACGTTGCTGAGCGACACAAACACCGGGCGCTTGAACCTGGTTGTCAGCCTGCGCGAGATATCCGCAGTCGGATCGTCGGCGCCACCGCCAAGAAGATATGATGCGCTGGCCTTCTGCGGCGGCCGCACAGAGGGCATGGCGAGAACAAGGTTCTGGAGCGAGCCGGGTCTGGACGGAGGTGTTTTTGAAACCTGCGCCCATGTCCAGACCATGCCCTGGATGCCGTGTGACATCACAAGGATGCTAATGTATGACGTTCCCTCCATGCCCATGATGCTGCTGCCGCTGCTGCCATTGTCGTCTGAGAGACGCGTTGCCTCAGAGGTCAGCGGACTGACCGAGTAGGTCGCCTGGCGCACGCTGAAACGGGGCTCCGCAGCTACAACGGTGGCCATATGATCCTGTACCGTTTTGTACTTGTGACTACGAACGTGACTGTGCCGTACGAGTGGCGAGAAAAAAGAGGAGGAAGATGTGTTGTGAGAACCCTGTCTGCCTCGCGCAAGCGTCACCGACCCTGTAATTTTGATCGAGTCAAGTGTTCTCGGACGCACATCATCGACATTATGGACACTTTGTATGTTATAATTCAGAAAACTAGCGAAGGTACTTTGATCCTACGACGCCAAGGGCAACGCCCGCAGCCACGCCAACAGCAGCGTTGACCAGAGACTCGGAGCGAAGCTCGCGCCTGATCTCGTTCTCCTTGAGCAGCTCCTCTTTTGCCACGGCCTCCTTCTCCTTATCACTCAGCACGCGGTCCTTGACGTAGTACTTGGCAAACAGGTCGTTCTGCAGCCAGAAGAACTTGTTGTACGCATTGACAATGTCGTCCCTGACGTCGTCCTCCCACTCGGTGCTCTTCTGCAGAGCGCCGACAACTACGGCAGCGACATATCCGAACAGCGCATTGCAGTGGATGTACTCGACGTTGATTGTGGACTTTTTCAGCGGCGTCGTCGTGTGGATGTGCCCGACCCAGTCGAGGTACTTGAGATATGACAGGTTCCATTCGGCCGTCACCAGCTTCTTCAGGTACTTGGTTAGCATGGTCTTGCGGAACGTAATGACCTCGGAACCCATGGTAACGTGCGAGACGTCGCGGCTCTTGTCATCCTTGATCTTGAGCCCCTCCTGGTCCTGGGCAAAGTGGCCCCATGTGATGTCGAAGTTGGCTAGCCTGTCGTAGACGGCGTCGACAATGGTCGGAACGAGGCCGCCAACCACGCTGGCCGATTTCTTGATAAGCTCCTGATCCTTTTCTGTGAATCCGATGAACTGCGACACGTAGTCGTAGCGGTACTGCAGATCGGTGTACAGACGATCGTGGTCAATGTGCTGCATCTCGGGCATGACTATTGCTGAAACTATGTTGTTTGTTGAAATAGAGTGCTAGTAAAGGCTTGTGTGTGTGTGTGTGTAAAAAGAAAGAAAGAATTGATAATATGTGTTATTTGCGCAATCTAGACAGACGAGATGTTTCACTCGCACCGATCGCTCCCGCGACCTATGCCTTTTTATACCTGACCTGATATTCCAGACTGTGCTCAGCCATAGCGGCATTTGCGCTGTAACGATAGGGCATAGTATTGGGATATTGGATGGATTACGCCAATGATTTGGGTAAGAAGCGCTTGTCCGCTGGCCAATGCCTTCCGTGACGTGCACGATCGGCTGAACAAAAATCACCCCACTCTCAGTATTATCTCTGTCGGACAAATCGGCCAATGAATCAAAATGCTGTGTTTCCCACCCCCAAATTTCATGCAACAAAAGTGGTACCACCTTTGGCTTCCCTGTTTGCGGGTGCGGACTTGGTGCATATGTGGTGTGGTGCGATGACCTCAATAGTTCGTTTATTGTTTATTGGAAAGTTTACGTTGAAAAAAGGCACTGTGGCTGACTACAGATCATTTCGCTGGCTCAGTCGGGGCACCGGCTGCCGCAGCTGAAGGTGGTGAACGAGTGCTGCTGCGGTCGCTTGCACTGTCATCGTCGTCCTCAATTCCGACAAGCTCATTCTTCATCGCCACAGTCTGCTTCTTGACATCGGGCGGCAAATCCGACGAGTACCGCAGCGTGATGGTTGGTGTTGTCTCGACAATATCCACGTTCCCGTGCCCAGCGACATGCAGCTCGTCAATCTTCTGCTTTGCCAGCAGCGGCTGCCGATGGCCCGTAGTGCTTGCCGACTGCCGCGACGACGGGACAGAATCAGCCGTGGATGCACCAGCTGCAGCAGCGCCCGAATCTAGACTTAGGCTCTTTGCCATTGCCGCTAGACCAGATGCATCCACCTGGGCCGATGTATCGCCGTCGCCGCTCTGAAGGCGATGCATCTCAAACGAGGAGGCAAAATCACCAGCTGACAGATACACAGGCGAGCCCTGGCGCGGATCGGAACGGCCCGGGAAGCTGTGATGAGTGCCGTGCGCGTGATCACCCAGTGCGACTGTCATGCTTGATGCGGGCACAGGCGAGTTTTCGCGGGTAATTCCGGGACTAATCTGCGACGGCCATACATGCGCGCCGTGAGCACCGTGGGCGCCATTCTCGCAGGTGCTATGGTCGTGGCCACCGGTCACTGACAGCTTGGATGGCACGCCCTGAATTTCAGATGGTTTCTGTGGATGGGCTTGGAATGCCGACCGCACTGCACTAGCATCCACTGGCTGAGACTGAGCAGCCACAGACTCGGGCTGGGCTGGCGGCGGCGTTGGCAGTGGTACCTTGGCTGCAGCAGTGTTTGTGCTGGTATCGCCATTCGTCTGAGCTGGAGCCTCTGCCGTGCTAAAGGCGCTCTTGACCAGGGTCTCAGGCTTTACAGTTGTTGCACCCTGCGGCTTGGCTGGCGCAAATCCTGCGTTCCTTGCGGCGTTGAGACCGTTGGCACTTGTCTTTGAGCTCAGTGGCCTGCTGGGCGCCTCGCTATGAGCACCTGTGCCTGAAGTGCCCTTGATCGTGCCTCCGCGCTTGGCAGCCTTGGGCTTGGCGCGATGCGTGTCGACAGCGTCAATGTCGATCTTGTACATCTGGATGTCGCAGCCGTATGCCGTCCAGGTCAGCTTCATAACTGTGTGAAGCGGGATTTTGAGGTACGGAAGCTCCTCGGGTCCAATGTCCAGGAAGTACGCGTAGATGCAGCGCAGAACTGCCTGGTGCGAGATAATCATAATGTTCTGCTGCCGCTCAAGTTCCATGATCACGGGCTCCAGCCGCAGCACAACGTCCCGGTAGGACTCGCCGCCGCGGTAGCGGAATTCGAATTTGTTCTCGTCGCGCATCGCATACTCCTCGGGGTATCTCTCCTCGACATCCTCGTACGTCAGCCCGTCGCAGAGCCCGGCGTCGAGCTCGTCAAGCGCCTTCCACTGCATTTTCTTGTAGGGAAGCCCGCCGGCAGTTTCGGCTGTCCGTTTTAGCGTCGACGTCCAGATCGTCAGCGGCTGGTCGCCCAGCAGCTTCGAGACCAGCCCTGGCAGCGCCTCTGCGTATTTCCACCCATTCGGACTCAGGCTTGGATCGCCGCCTAGCCGCTGGTCCAGGTTGTACATGCTCTCGCCGTGACGGCTAAAGAACACCGAGCGCGTGGCGATGTGGATGTTCATCATAAAGTAAATGATGCGCGACTCGAGGTAGCTGGTAATCCGGTTGATGACCATCTTGGCGCCGACATTGATCTTGCGCACATACGAGACTGTCTTTTCGTCATATTCGTCCAGTGTCGGCTTTGTCGGGGGCAAGGTATAGCTGCCCTTGGCCAGCGGCCGTGTGCCGTCGCCGCCCAGGGGCTCATAAACCTCGCTGTAGTGGTCAATCCGGCTATGGAAGTCATCCATGACGCGCTGAATATCCTGCACGCCCTTGTAATCGGGGCTGGTGCGCTTGACCTCGCGGATGTTCATGTCAATCAGGTCGTTGTCATCGCACCAGCTCTCGCAGAACATGACCTCGACACCGTGTTTTAGGCATTCGTCGTGGATCATCTTGCGGCGTGCCCGCGTCGAATTGGTCGCGTCGTAGATTGCAACGCCGTTGTGCACGTCTTCGAACCACCGGAACATGTCGCCTAGCGCCATCACTGCGCACTTTAGCCGCTGGTCGATGGCCACCTTGTTGTCGGGATCAAAGAAGCTATGGTCGAGCTGCGCGCCGACCAGCTTGCGCCGGTACTCGCCAACATTGAACACCCGGCAGTTGACGCCCATCCATGCGAGATAACGCGAAACTACTTTTCAGATTTGCAGAGAGGAAACCCCCCACATGGGATCAAAGCGGATTAGCAATTGGAGAAAAAAGTCAGCTTTCTTTGTGCGCCCTGGTGGTGGCTGGGGTGAAATGAGAGGGCAAACTCCTCAAAGGAAAAACAATCAGGCGCGCGTGCGTTTCCATGCATCATCGGGTGTGACTGCTGGGCTAGCAGGAGTGAGCAGATAGACTTGATGAGGGGCGCCTTTCGTGGCAGGGGAATGTGCCGAAAAGCCTGCTGGCATCCCTCAGAGAATGGAAGAGATAAGGAAAAGAAGGGGAAATTGAGACACAGACAAAACAGGGTGGCTAGCACAATGGGCTGACCTGTTGTAGCGTTTCAGAAAAAAAAACGATGGAAGGTGCACACGAAGCTGATAACGGTAGTCCAAGTGAATGGTGTGAGTAGTCGCAAAGCCAAGGAAAAAAACACGCAGCCCTTTTCTTTTACTCTATCGCAACTCTTCTCTAGCGATAGTGTACAGGAAAAGTAAAGCACGCCATTAAGAATGTGCACAGGTGTATGCAGCTGCATTATACCGGCGATGATATTCAAACAAGAACTCAAAGGTGGGCAGAGGAAGAGGAGGAAGTGTGTCTCATTCCTTATCTTGCTTCTGACAATGCGGCTGCTGGCATCCCCCCTACTTCTTTCGTGGGAAGGTTTGACCTAGTTCCATCAGCCGGTCTGCTTGAACGTCAATTCCTGGGCATGAAGCTTACCTTTGTACGAGATGTAGGTTTTTCCACGAGCGGGCAGGCCGACCATCTACAGAGAAGCATAACATATAGAACAGAACCGTTAGTATACTGTGTCGGTAGTTGTAATACCCCATGTCAGGCCAGGCCAGGCCAGGCCAGGCCAGGATAGTCAAGTCTAGGTGTGCGTGCGCGCGCGGACCAGCCGAATTCACGTCTGGCGTGGAAGCAGCGAGTACTTACAACGACCGCGATCCGAGTTCCACCGGCAAGCATGTTTCGTTTCAGTGGGTAGGCTTGAAAATAAAGTTTAAAAAAGTAGATATTATTGCTAAAAGCTGGAGCAAAGAGGAAAGAAAGAGAGAGAGCCGAGAATAGCACGCAGTTTGCAAATCCACAGGAGGTCGATTATAAAATGCTTGGATCAGGGCCGGCGGGGGTGGACATATGGTGGAAAACGGCCAGCCCTTTATACGTCGTAGCGCGACATATCGGATGCGCCCGGAATTAACAATGTGCATCCAAACACTTTGAAAGAGAGCAGGCAAGCTTCAACAAAGTAGAGTCTGACTGCCGTGACATTTTAAAGTCTCGTCTTAATCATCCTGAAATGATGCCGCTGCTGCTTTCAAGCAGCGACTGCAGCAGCGAGACAGGCGGAGCAAGGACAAGTGAGAAAGAGAGAACAGATCGCCCAAATCGGATGGGCAATGCGCCAGGCGGCCAGTGCGCCCAGCTGCTGCCCCGAGCTTGCCCGACTTGTGCTGAGGCAGTCGCGTCAAGAAAAAACAGCGGTGCGTGGATTCCTGTTTGCTTCCATGCTCATGCAGCAGAGCACGCGGAAATGAGGCATTCTGAAAAAGACAGTGCGGGGTCACTCGCAATTCATCTGCCATCTTTCTCTCTCTTTCACTCTCTCGACTTCCACCCGCTCGGCTATTAAGACGTAAAGTCACAAGCAAGCGCGTGAAAAAAGGCAAAAAAGGAGAGGGCAGGGAAGATACGCTCCGTTCCGCAACCAGCTTGCAATCATCGAAAATGGCTCGACTGGCGTGTGCGTGACTCGTCTCGCAGTCAGGCAAAAGGCGGTGAAATGTTTCTTGTTTAAAGTGAAATAAATAAATAAAAAAAAGAAAACGCTAGTAGGGCGCATTGGCCACAATGTCGCTGCCACCAAGAAGAGGGCTCTTGATCATCAAACTCTCGCGCGTCGGTTTCGCGAGCTGCGAGCGCATAACGCTCTTGACGTCGTTCGGCAGCGCAACCACAATCGAGCGGTCCTCTCCGAACCGGAAGTTGTCGGCAACGACGTGGTCGGGATACTGCTTAATGTGGTACGCATCGCCGCGGCCGCTGCCCAGGGCACGGCGCAGGTTCCACGTGATGACAAACGGCCCGGTGCTGGTGACGATTGTGCGCTCCGACCCCTTGCTGTCCGGCGACTGGTTGAATTTTGCCGACGTAAATTCGATTGGCGCACTCATGTAGACAACATGCTCGGGCTTGAGCTGGAGCCGGCGCGGAGCTGGCTTCTTTGCCTGCGGGAACGACTTTGTGAATCCAGTGTGGCCTTTGGGGTCATCGGGCACTTTTGCATCAATCAGAAGCATGTACGTCTTGCACGTTGCCACAATGTATCTGCCGTCGGATGTCACATCGATGCCAATGATCGGCTCGCCAAGCGCCGGCAGCGTCGTTTTGCTGCGCACGCCGAGGCGGTCGTACATGCGAATCTCGCCCTTGGCGCTGCCCACAACAATGCCGCCGTCTTTGGTCGTAGCCAGCGAGGTAAAGTGGCTCTTGGTAGCATACGACTGCAGCTCGTTCTGGACGATCAGATTATCTCCGCCGATACGCGGATCGATGCGATACAGCATGTTGTGGCTCAGTCCGACCAGGGTCTGCTCGCCAGTCATCTGGCTGTACTTGTTGACCGGCGCCACCGACACTGTCGGGATGTCCTCGTTGACCTTCCACTCGTCAACCACCTTGCCATACTCGAGATCCATCCTGTACAGGTCATTTGGCTTGCTCTGGTTCATCAGCACCATCGATGAGTCTTGCTGGTGCAGCATGGCAGACGACGGCGTAAACTTTTTGCCATGGGTGTCGTCGACGTTCGAGATGGTGGTATCAAACTTGATCGTGCCGTTGTTTGAGTGTCTGAAGACGCCGATGCGATGGCCGCGCACAACGAACGACCGGTTGTGCTTGTATCCGACCTCGAGAATAGAGTTCTGGAAATGGTCGGAATCCTGGTCTTCAGTCTCGTCGTCCTGATACTCGCTTTCGCCGTCGTCATCCTCATCATCCTCATCGTCCTCATCCTCTTCGCTGCTGTACTCCTCGCCATCGCTTTCGTCATCTTCAGCAGCAGGTTTGCTCGTCTTGACGCCTGCTGGTAATGGAACACGTCTGAATGACTGATCAACCTCGCTGTCGCTTTCATCGGAGGTGCTCTCATCTGCCTGCTTGTCCTTGTCATCGTCACCATCATCCTCGCTGTCGCCAATATCTGGAGACCATGCGTCAGGAATAGACATCATCTCGACATCCTCCTCCTGGGCATCGAGCATATAGTCCTGCGACGAAACGCTGACTTTGCTCCAAGGCTCCCGGTTCAGTGTCTCATACGCAGCCTTGGTCATGCCCTGGTGCAGTGCCTCGTAGTGCTTCTCGTCAGACGCAACCAGCGAAAACGAGTATGCTTTGCCGTCCTCAAAGAAGTTCCAGATCATCGACTGGTAGTCATGGTTAAAGATCGCATTCATCGATGGGTGGACCAGCTGGGTCAGGTAGTTGCGCTCGTCAGAAATAACATTGATGTGATAGGTGTACTTTGCCGTCTCGATGACTGACAGTGCTGCCTTGGACTCGACCTCGACAAACGACTCGAGTGCGCTGTCAAACAGGTAGAGCGAACCCATGACCAGAACTGCCATGTCGCCCAGAGCCAGCTCAGTTGGCTGCTGGGGAAGCTGGTCCGCATACTTGCTTGGCTCTACATGCTTTTGCTTGGGCGACTTGGTTACAGACGCAGCAGACTCGCCTGTTGTAGCTGCAGAACCCTTGGGCAGCGTCTCGGATTCAGCCGTTGCATCGAGAATATCCTCGTCGCTGATCTTGACATTGTTGAGTATCCGCTCTAGCTCCTCGTCCTCAGCCTTCGTCACGATGGCTTTGATATCGGCATCGGTTGCCTGTGTATACGGCCTCCCGTTCTTGCGCTCCCACGCACACCGCGCAACGGCCAGCGTGAATTTCTGCTGCGAGGTCTTGGTGGCCGTGCTAGGGTCCTCGACAATAAACTCGTACCCCAGCGTTCCAGACGGGTCAGCTGGATCAAGCCACTTGAATCCGTCAAAGCCTTCTACTCTGGTAGCTGTAAACCTGAGCTCGATGCCAATGAGGAATGCGCGCTCGTCATCATCAAGCTCCTCCGAGCCCTCTAGCTCCTCCTCGCCATCGTCGAATACCTGCTGAACAACCAGCTGGTACTGGTGCTCTGTGTCTGTACTGCGGATGGTCAGCTCAGAGTCCTTGTACAGGCACTTGCGGACGACCTTGGATCCTGGCTGGATCTCGTAGAAGGTGCCCGACGCCATCTTTGCGTCTACAGGATTCTCCTTCGAGCCCCAGACAAGCTTTCCGAGCGACCTTAGAGTATACATTTCGGAATAATTGCCAGCGATTGGTGTACAAAAAATGAAAGAAATTTAATGAAGTGAAAGCAAAAAATAACGTGGAGAAATTGTTCTGTCGGAGAGGTGTTTTTGACGTCACATGCTGCGGCCTGCGAATCTCGGATGTTCAAACCTTTGATGGCAGCTTTTCAATCTCTGCTCTCAGGAACGCCTTCTCGTCCTTGAACTGCTCGTCGCTATCCTTGTCCTTCTGGAACTTTGACAGGAACAGGAGGAGCTTGTCGCGGTTGTTTACGAGTATCTTGCGCACCTCAGGCGTCTTTGTCGGGTTGGCGACAAAGATCTTGAAAATGTGGAATGCCTCGTACTGAATGCTCTTGCTCTTGTCGCTCAGCGCCATCATGACCATCTGAAGGTTGCTGCTCTCCTTGATGTACCGCATCATGACATTAAAGTTTTTGCGCTCAAGCAGAATCTCGCCGAGCAGCTTGAGCGACTGGCGACGGACCACGTAGTTTTCCGATTCGAGAAGCTGCATGTACTTTGCAAAGAATACGTCGTAGTTGTTTGTCAGGAAGCTGACCGGCGGGTCCTTGAACTTTGTCAATGCCTCGTGGAAGCTGTTGAATGCATCGCTGGTTATGTCAAAGTTGCCAGACTCGACGTATGTAAAGAAGTCGAGGAACTCTGGCAGCTTCAATGTGGTCTTGACCAGCTGCTCGTGCTTGAAGCATTCGCGCAGCATGTTGCCACAGCACACAGCGGCATCTGGGTTGCTGTAGCCGTTGATGAGCCCGGCAATGACGTTTGGACGGCTGATTAGGTAGTCGACCGTTGGCTCGCGCGATCCAATCTTGCGGCGTAGTAGGATTCTAAATATCAGGCACACCTCCTTGCGGGTCTCAAACTCGAGCCTCGACAGATTGGAAATGAGCAGCGGCAGCAGCTCTGTTGTGTATATCTCCTGCGCCAGCTGTGCAACCTGCTCTGACGTTACATCGGGTACCTTCTTGTCGGCACCGCCGTCGCGGAGGGTCTGCAGCATGCTCGACACATGCTTGGAGATCTCGTCGTTTGCCTTATTGCGCTGCTGTTCATTGTTGCTGCTCGAGCCATCAATCCTGGCCATTGCGTCGTGGGTTGCCTTGACTAGTTCAACTGGGCCCTTTTGCTTTGACTTGAAAAAGAAGTTCATAATCCTGTCTGGCTCAAAAGGGGAAGGAAGGAAGGAAGTACGTGTGGTATCAGTGCTCTGCTTTCTTCTCTATATGAATTTCACCGCCCATCCAAACACAGAATGTCAATTGAGTAATAGCAAATGTCAGCAGTCGAGTTGAACAAACAACGAAAAGAAAGAAGGAAATAAATATGGAGTGAAAGGAAAATGGCAAGAGTGCGAGAAAATGTCAACAAACAAACAAGTTTCGGTAGGACCGCCGATTTTGCGGGCGGTTCTGCTTATTTTTTCGCAGCCAGCTCTAGTCTAAACATACCTGATTTTTTGATACGTGGAATTTAGAATGCTTATTGCAAAAAGGACAGTGCTACCCAGCGCCAAGACAGATAGTTTCAAAGAGTAAAAGGAGAAAAGGCGAAATTCAACGTGTGTATTATTTAAAGTACAGTCTTTAAAACAAAGGGCAAAATGGGTATGTGAGGGAGTAGAAGCGCTGCAGCGCCTGCCCTCATCCAGCAACGTCTTCTTGCAGATACATCAAGGACTGCTACAATCCTTTCCTTCTCTCCTCTATACTTTTTCCAATTGCATTTGTCTGAGAGCCTGTACTGTTTTTTGCTTCTCTCTCTATTTATCCTAATTTCGTTTACACATTTTTCAATAAGCGGTCGTTTTCGATAGCACAAAGGAATACTGCAAATACACTTACTAGCATAATGACAACTACCTCAAGCGAATTCGATGCCAAGCGCGAGCAGGGCATGAAACACAAGGATGCCGGTAACGAGCATTTCAAGAAGGGCGAGTTCCAGGAAGGCAAGTACTATATTGCACACATCCTCTTCAGATGGTTGTGCACATAGGGGTGAAACTGATGAAGAGTATAGATGCTAAGCACATGTATCAATCCAACTGTAGCTCTCCGGGAATACTACAATGCGCTTCTGTTTTTGCGGGGCCTCAACAACGACGTGATGGCTACTGTGGTTCCCAAGGATCCGGAGAACCTTGAGGAGGGCGACATCACAGAGCTGAACAAGGACCTATCGGTCATCCAGGCCAACATGGCCGCCTGCCATGTGCGGCTGAACCGGTCTACCCGCGCCGTGCAGTGTGCACAGGATGCGCTCAAGTCCAACCCATTCAACAAAAAGGCCAAGTTTAGACTGGTCCAGGGCTATATCCGCGAGGGCTCGCTGACGAAGGCTGAGAAGCTGCTCGACGAGCTTGAGAAGGACTCGCCCAACGACGCTGCATTTGCCGCCGAGCGCCGCAACATCGCGACCAAGGAGGCCGAGGCCGAGAAGAAACAGCGCCGGGAGCTGGCAGGCATGTTTGATCGCGCAAGAAACGACGACTAAGCCGATGCAGCATGCCTGGCATTTTTCCTTTGTCGAGCCTCGGCAATGTCACCCAGGTTATCCAGGATGTACCTGCTAAAATCTACAGGCGAATAGCTGCTGTTTTTTTGTCAAGCATTAAATAAAGCATGACCTCTTTCTCGCATAATATTGTAATATGCATGGATATACGTTACCTTTGACTGGGACATCTGCTGGCATGATCACAAAGCCAGGATACTTTATCTTTGATCCGCTAAGGGATCCGCGCCAGCTTTTAACAACCATTAGTGGCAGGTGGTTCCAGTGGCTGTAGTGCAACCGCTCGAGGTTTCCTTCGATGCGCTGGACTATCTCGACATAGTCTTTTGGGTTTACCGAGCTGTCAAAGAACACTTTGCCGCGATCCAGCTCAAGCCTTGCGCTCTTGCCACGCTGGTCGCCCAGCCACCAGCGCTGATGTCGGAGCTTCTCTATCAGGATGGCATTTGGATCTGGTGCATTCCGCTTGCGATCGTAGTTTTCTCGAGCCTCGCGCGCCCGAGCCGCCCGCAGCTCGATGTCAGCGACCACCCTGCCTTCAGAATGGCCATTTGCAGCTGGCGCAGCCCGGCCAATAATATCATCAATCTCGCTCAGTGTCTCGGTGGATACAGAGACATCGAGCTTGCTGCAGAGCGCTACAAGATCGCGGGTGCGCTGGGCAATGACCCAGCGAATGCCACTGCTGCCGCTGTGGGCTTTCGTGAACGCGAACGAGATCTGATCCTGTGGCTTCTGGCCGACATTTTTGCATACGAATTCCAGTGGCGTACTGAACAATTCGGCGTTCCTGGATGCTGCGCTCACTGCATTGTCCCTTAGTACCGGCGCCAAGAGATCCTGCAGCCGCTGGACAGACGCCTGGTTGATCCGCTTGGCGACCGGGTCGTGGGCAAAGAAATCCGGGTGCACCTTGAGCAGAATGCCGCGTAGCAACGGCTTGACGAGTGTCTGCAGTCTGGCAGAGTCAATTTTCATGGCAGAGGTCAGCAACAGAACAGAGTGAAGAAGAAGAAAAAAAATACAAAAGAGGCTGCAATTAAGATTAAGAATCTGTGGCACTCGCGCATTACAGTGTTCCTGCAGCGGCTGTTTGCGCAGTCCGCTGATCTTATGGTAGGCGGACAGAGACATCATTCGCTGCGAATTTTTTTAGCTTTGGCCACAGAGTGTGAGCGGAGGGAAGGGACAAAAAATTTAAAATTCTTTGTGTCTTTAGGACTCCCTTTTACACTGACAAATCACTTTTTGTGCTTCTTTTACCGAATCAGTTGTTTGTAAATTACGCGTCCTGTCGTTTTAATGTTTAACCGCACATTTACCCATTTGAGCTCAAAGCGGCGGCGGTCGAGCGTTGCCGAGATAGAGCCTCCGGTGGTGGTTGACCAGGAACTGCTGCGGTTGCATGGCGGCAAGCGGCTGCGCAGCTCGGTCTTTGGCCACTGGAAGAGCCAGATACCTAGTGAAGAAGATACCTTGCCGGCATTTACGCACCACTCGGACGCAGCTGCAACGGCCAGTCAATACTCGCATCAGCAGCCGCACAGTCATCACGTGGCTGGCCACGTAAGCAGTGACTTCAATTACAGCAGCAGCAGCAGCGGAAGCAGCGGCAATGGAGCATACGAGTCGTTATGCTATGAGTCGCCGACGTCTGCCCACCGCCATCTAACGGCGACAGACTCTGCATCAACGATGCCGACGCCGAGCTTGAGCCCAGAGAGTTCTGGGAACTACGACGAGGACGGCGACGACAACATGGGAGACAGCACGAGCGACTACGATGACACAGATATCGACCCGGCGAGCGAATACTACCACATCAACATGCTCCTCAACCAGTTACATCGCGAGCGTGCCCTGCGTCAGAGCCAGCAGCCGCCAGACAGCAGGCATTGTCGATGAATTGTGGAGAGTTATTGTTTGGGAGAACGCGCAACTCTCCCTCCTCTCTTTCAAACAGGTTGCACTTCTTGCATCGGCCTGCAAAAGACGCAAGAGGGAGCGTGATCGCTGCCATCCTTCTGTTCCTTCTTTCCATCCACTCACCCACCCACTCACTCACCTTTTTTTTATTTCATTTGCACTGTGCATCACTGCTTGCCGGCTTTCTGACGTTTCTGGATCCCTTTCTTCTCTCCTTATTTCTCTCTTTCTTCAACTGTGTGCTTACGCTATATTCTCGCCTCCATCATTCCTAGTTAATATACAATCGTTTCAGACTGTGTGCATCTTAACCAAACTCTTGACTACACGCAGATACCCGAATAGGAAATGAAACCCGGAGCCGTGAAGATTACCGCTCGGGATGTCGTGTGGCGCGCCATCAACATCATTGTCTCGGCGCTGTGGATTGTGGCTGCGGCGTTCCATTTCGTCGATGGCACATTCCAGTCGGCCATGCCAGGCATATTTCTCCTGGTAATTGGCCTTGCGTCGATCGTGTTCGAGTTCTGGCGTCCGCGGATGGTCCTGGAGAACTGCTACTTTATGTGGAACTTCATGGGCCGAGGAATATGTAAGTCGAGGAAATCAAGGTTCTGCGCGCATGTGCGGCAAGCACTACATGGAAATGGGGAATTTTATTACTAACGCACAATACCTTTTTATCTCTCTTTCGCCTTATTGCTCTTTCGCGTCTGCCGATGCCGCCAATTGTGCTTCCCCTAGTCTTCCTGCTGTAAGTATCGATGCAAAGAGAAGCCTGCATCTGCCAGTATTTTGTTCTCCGCTGTATAGCATATACTAACACGCCACAGTGTCTCTCCTTTTTCTGTTTGTTTAACCGTAATCATTGTCGATATATAGGATCGGGTGCGTGGCACTGGGCTACAGGACAATAAACTACGTGGTATCGGGATTCTCGTGGGTTTTCGGTCTGCTGTACATAATTCTCTGGTTTACGTCGTTCACCCTGTTCCCAACAAGCAGCCCGGACTATGTCTGATTTAATTTTATTTGCTAATCTATATATGGCGTAATTAATGCTGAGCTCTGCAGGGTCGGACAAGGTCCGGTGTGTGTTGTTTGTGTGTTTATGCTCGCTAATTGGCGTTTACATTTCTGATTCTCGCCACAAGCTGTGTATGCGTGCTTGGCGCTTGAGCGTTTGTGCGACGTTCGATAGAGAAGCGAATATCGCGGATTTACATTTATTTTTCTCTTTGCAAAGCAACATCGTGCTTGCGGACCAGCGAGATCCGCGAGGAGAGGAGGGACTAGAAAACTTTTAGAATTCTTTAGTTCGAGTTCGTTGTGTTTTCCTCTTCTTCTTGCTACATTGCAGCGCCTAAATAATAGATAACTTACACATACATACATAAATGGCGTTCACGTACTTTTCGGATCTCAACCGGCGGCTGCGGGCACCCGGCGGGCCGCCATACTATTTCCGGGTGGCCAACCTGGTGGTCTCAGCGCTGATGATAGTCTCGGCGGTGATATTCTTCGTGTGGGCCGACTTCATGCGGATCATGCTGGGCGTGTACGAGATCGTGTTCGGCGTGTGGATGATAATGTTCGAGCTCGCCGAGGTGGCCTGGCTGACGCCCTACGTGCAGTTCATGTTCACGTGGCGCGGCCGCGGGCTCTTCTACGTGTTCATCGGGTGCCTGACGCTGGGGTACAAGACGCTCGGCTGGGTGTTCGGCGCAGTCATCACGGCCATCGGCGTAGCCTACATTGTTCTCTCGTTCACGGCGAAGAAGCACGAGAGCTACGTCAACAGCGCAGTCATCGGAGGAGGCAGTGGCGGTAGTAATACGATGATGTATAATGATAGCGGCATGTATGCGGGGCAGAAGGCGCCGTACGGGGCGCATTCGATGTACGGCGACCAGTCGGTCGGGCAGTATGGCGCGCAGACGACTTATGCTGGGCCGGCGGGGAGCATGCCGTTTGGCACGCAGACGAGCTTTGGGTCGCAGCCGGGCGTGCAGCGCTATGGCGCCGAGCCGCAGACGACGTACACGACGCGGAACTCGGCCGACGACCAGCAGCACCCCGGCGGCTTCGCCAGCCCGTCGCAGGCATATGCTCCGCACGCGACCGACCACCTCCATACGCCGATCTAGCTCGCATGAACCTACTGCCCAATCCCCCCCTTTTCTTCCCCTTCTCCGCCTGGCGTGTATTGCGGAAAGCAAAGGCGTAAACAAACGTGGGTCCCTAGAATCGGAGGGTTTCTACACTCTGGAGAGGTAAACAATGGCTGGAAAACGTGCAGCAGGGGAGAGAGAGGTTGAGGCGAATAGTGTATGTTGTTGACAATAGACAAAGGAGGGGGGAGCTGTGTATTGGAATAGCCGCTGCTACCCACCGTTGGCAGCACCATGTTCCCAGATGTCGCGAGACGCAGAGCGCCAGGTTCACGGCCACCCCTTCCTTCCTTCCTTCCTTTCTTTCTTGCCACCCATCTATATCCATATCCCATCCATCCATACCCAACATCGCACCCAGTATATATAAAAGCCGAACATTGCAATTATCCAGCGGAGTCAAGTAAAACATGGCGCTTCCATATCTTGTGGCCCGGCGGCCGTTCGCGTTCAGCCGGTACCTGACGCTGCCCCTGCTGCTCGTCAACGCGGCGCAGGGCGTGCTGATATTCGTCCAGGGATGCCTATCGTGCTCCATCGGTGACGTGCGGCACGTGATGCTGGGCATCCTCTGCATCTTCGCGGGCTTCCTCCTGGTGCTGATGGAGATCGTGCACCTGGCGGCGTTCCGCATGTACGCCTCATTCCTATTCTCCTTCTTCGGCCGCGGGCTGTTCTACGTGATCCTCGGGTGCCTAACGGTGGAGGGCGCCGGGCGGCCGGCCGAGCTGGGTATCGGGGTGGAGGTTGCGATCGTTGGCGCGGTGTTCCTGGGAGTGTCGCTTAATGGCAGGGTGTACTTTGACGACCCTGAGGACGAGCATGCGGCGGTAATACACAATATGCAGCACGGGTATTATGGACGGGGCAGTGGCGAGGGGACGGTGCAGGGCGGCGGAGGAGGGTTGGAGAAGAGCATCCGGACGATGGGCGCGTACTCGGGGCCGCAGGGCCGCAGCGAGACGCTCAGCGCGTACACGGCCAGCTCGATGGCGTCGGCCTCGGCGTCGGCAACGGCGGCCGGCGGCGGGCGCGGCTTCACGGCCGAGCGGCTGCCGATATCCAACCCGCTCTAACCCCCTCCTGGGAGAAAGAGAGCGTGTGTATGTGAAGGAAAGAGCAACTTTAGTAACACTAATAATAATAAACGCCATAATTCTAAGCACCCGCAACGTGGGACTCCTTCGTGACCTTGCTCTCGACAGCCGAGCGCATGAACGCCAAGACGCGCCCCACCGCCCTCTCGCACACGCCATAGCAAGCGTCATACTCTTCGATCCCAAACACGCCCCGCGAGTCCACGTACACTGGGCCCTCGCCCTCACCCAGGCCCTTCTCCGCGAACGCAAACGTGTGCAGTGACCGGGCCGCCTCAGCCTCCTCAGCCACGGGATCCACGACAATGCGCCCGTCCGGCATGACGGCGCACGCGGCAGCAGCCACCATCAGCCTAAGGGGCACGCCAGCATCGACGAGGGCCAGAATGGCCGCGTTGATCGCGCAGGCGTCCAGCGACCCACCGTCCGCCCGCACCTGTACGTTAATCTGTACCAGTGTGCGCGGATGTAGGTGCGCTAGGATATTGCCCTCGAGAGTCTGCAGGATGGCGGACTCGAGCCACTTGTCTTTGGGCCCTGGGATTCCAATGTCTGGTCGCAGTTTGACTTCTACGTGGGCACGGTCGAGGTGCTCGTCGAAGAGCTTGACGTCTACTGGCCCGTAGACGCCGCATACTACCGAGGTGCTGCCTGTCGAGAACTGCGCTGAGCCGTCGGCGCGGCTGAGCTGCCCCAGCACGCTGTTCAGCGCACGGATCTGGTCGGGGTCTCTTCTGTCGGGCCGGGCCATGGTCTGTGTGCGTTATGTGTATGTGTGTGTGTGAGTGTATGTGCGTATGTGAGGGGCAGTAGCAGTGAAGAGAAAAGGCAAGGCTAAGGTGCCTTTATTTTTTTTTTTGTGGAAGCAGTTGCGGATCTAGCGGTGATCCTGATTGCCAAGTAATGGGAGGCGCCGTGGGCGGGCGTGCACGTGATGTGATTGGAGGGAGGGAACGGGGGATGGGAGAAAAAAATGCCTTGCACTGAGGCAGCCAGCCCAGTCCGCGCTCCTTCTCTCCTCCCGTCATCGCTCCACAGGCAGCATATAGTATATTTTTTTACCACTTCTTTCTTTCCTTCGTTCTCTCCGTACTCGTAGCCAGCTTTCTTTGCTTTTATTTTCCCCTTCCGTTCCTATCCATTCTCTTTCCTTGCATCTATGGACGACTATCGCCAGCACCAGCAACAGTACCAACAGCAGCAGCAGCAGCAGCAGCAGCACTACGGCTACCAGGCAGAGCCCAGCCAGGGGGGCCCCAGGCTGGACAACACACACGGGCGGTACAGCGGGCACGCGCAATACAACCCGCACGGGTCCTCCGCCAACTACGCGTGGAACGGATACAGCGCGGCAAATGCCAACAGCAACAGCAACAGCAGCATGCACATGCCACCAGCAGCCCAGCAGCCCCACCTACCAGTCGAAATATCAGCGGCAGCAACAGTAGCACCAACACAGCTGCCACGCACGACCGCGCATAAGGGCAAGAGTCCCGCGGCGGGTGGGACGCAGCCCCTGCGGATCAAGATCTCCGAGCGGCTGCAGCAGATCGACCGCGAGGCGTTCGAGACTGAGGAGCGGCGGTACCAGCAGAAGGGCGAGGAGATACACTCAGAGGTGGGGCAGATTCTGCGCGGCACACATCCGTCGTTCGTCGAGGGCATTGCCAGACTGGCGGCCGAGCGCGACCGCTCAGTGCAGGGCGCTGAGCAAAATCACAGGTACCTGGTGGACCTGTATACGCGGGCGTACCGCGAGGAGCGCGCTCAGGCGGAGAAGGCGTATGCTGAGGAGCGGCAGATGGTGTATGATAAGGTTGCGGCCGATATTGACGAGCGGCGCAGGCGGCTGAAGGAGGAGAAGGATAGCCTGGATATCAGCATGGACTTTGTGTTCGAGCCCGGGTCGCGCACGTCGTCGAAGCGCAATCTGCGCAGGAGGGGCATGGACAGCCTGCTGGGCTTCGGCGACGCGGCTGGCGGCGCGGGCGGCGGCGCGGGCATGGCGGGCGGCAGCGGCAGCGGAGGTGGCGGCGGCGGCGGGCGCAGCCAGAGCAAGCGCAAGAAGGACCAGGCGCTCACCATGCAGGGCATCGCCGAGAGCGACATCGTCAGCGACCTGACGGCCATCCGGCTGGCCACGGGCGTCACCGGGCCGCTGTCGACGACGGCGTACGGCAAGAAGAGCAGCAAGGCGGGCAAGCGGTAATGGCATGGCACCAGGGTGTGTGTGTGTGTGTGGTTGCAGAGAGCTCAATATATTGATAATGGTACAGCATGAGGGGGTGGCTAGTGGCCGGCGGCGTCGCGGTAGGCCGGCGTGAACAGCGAGTCGCGGCTGTCGGCGTTGTGGGCCTGGCGCGGGGGCTGCGGGCCGGCGAGCGGCGGCACAAAGTGCTGCGAGTAGATCGAGCCGGAGGCGCGCACGACGGGGGCGCCGGGCGCGGCCTGCGCGTCGGGGTCGGCGGCGGCGGTGCGCGGGGCGCGGGCGAAGGGCTTCATGCTGTAGCTGGCGGTGTCGCCGTCGTACGCCCCGTCGCCGTCCTCGTCCTCGGGGATGCGCGGCGGGTAGGGCACCGAGGGGTCGTCGTCGCGCGCGACCGGCGAGGGGTAGTACTGGTGGTAGCCGAACCAGCCCATGAACAGGCCGAGCAGCGCGCCGGCCAGCACGTCCTGCCAGTGGTGGCGGTAGTCCTTCGTGCGCGACACGCCGATCAGCAGGGCGGCCAGCTCGGGCACCAGCACGACGAACGACTTGTACACGCGGCCGCGCCGGTCGCCGATGTGCAGGTGGCCGGCCAGCCACAGCGACAGGTACGTCAGGCCGGCAAACGAGAACGACGTGTGGCCCGACGGGAAGCTGCGCATGCCGTCCAGGAACACGGCCTGGTCGGTGGGCGCGCACACAGCCGACGTCAGCAGGCCGATGGCGGGCTCGGCCACCGTGGCCGTGTCCAGGTTGCAGCGCGCGACAAAGTCGGGCCGCAGCCGGCCGGCCAGGTTCTTGACGCTGTTGGTGATCATCATGTTGAGCACCAGCGAGATGCCCAGGCCCAGCACGCCGGCGTTCATGTCGTGGAACGAGCGGCGCACGAAGGCGGTCCACGCGAGGATGACGACGAGCGGCGCCACGCAGCACAGCAGCACGGCGGCGTAGAACGGCACCGAGTCGGGCTTGTGCGGGTACTGGATGCTCTTGTCGGTCAGCGAGAAGTCGCGGTGGAACGGCGTGATCTTGGAGATCAGCCCCCACAGCACGGCCATCGCCGCCAGCACCGCGTAGTCGGGGATGTACGAGAGCACCAGCCGCGTCCGTCGCGGGCGTGTCTGGTTGGCGGAGCGGCGGAACATGGGCGCAGTGTAGTGTGACTTTGGGTGGAGTGTATGTGTGTAAAATGGATGAGAAAAAGAGTTAGCAAAAGAAGGAAAGGAAGAGGGAAAGAAAGAGAGAGAGGGGGCAGCAGCACACAAAGGGCACGGCGCATGTCGCAGCACAAGGGGGGTCTTATGCGCGTGAAGCGTGCATGCGCCTGGGGAGATTTGCAGAAGTTCTGGAAGAATAGCTCGCCCCCCCAAAAAAATCAGCGCCAAGTCCTGCAGCTTGGCATCGATCGCTTGTCTCACGGCGACGATAGCTCCGCATCTGCCGCTCAGATGGCGGTGATCACGACGAGGAAGTACTGATCCCACTAATCACCCGCATCCGCCGCATATGCCGGCGCGATCTCGCGTTCGAACACAGCGCGCGCCGCGGCATGCACGCGTGGATGGGCCTCGATCACGCGCCAGCACCTCTCGGACGGCAGCACGCGCCACTCGCGCGCGAACACCCTCAGGGCCTCGCACATCAGCTCGGCGGCGCCGCGGCGGCAGCACGCGTGGGCCACGATCTCAAGCGAGCGGCCGTCTGGCGCCACGCCGACCTGGCGCATCGCGCGCACCACGGCGGAGAGCTGCACGTGCGGGTCCTCCGGCAGGGCGAAGGCGGGAGAGGGCGCGGCGGGGAGCAGGCGGGGCAGCGGGCAGTCGGGCGAGAGAGGCGCGGGCAGGCGCGAGAGCACCACGTTGAACAGCGACGCCGTGGGCCGCACGCAGAAGGCGCCCAGCGCGTGGCCCAGCAGGTCGGCTGCACGTGCGCCGTGGCCGCCGTCCAGCAGCGCGCGCAGCAGCGCCGCCACCGCCAGGGCGTCCAGCGTCAGCTCGTGCACGCGCGCGCCGCCGGCCGGCCGCCTCCTGCGGAACGCCGGGCGCAGCGACCCGGCCTCGCCCTCGGCTGGCGGCGCCGGCGCACACACGCGGCGCATCACGCCCGCCCACACGCCGTGCCACAGCGCCACCACGCGCCAGGCGTCCTCCAGCAGCTGCTGGCGTCTGCGCAGCGGCGGCCTCTGCGGCGCCGCCAGCGCGCGCACCAGCTGCGACGCCACGTTGTTCCACCGCTTGAACCGCAGGTCGAACAGGTGCGCGTCCGCAGGCATGCAGGCCACGTCGGCGCCCACGCGCTGCCACACGCTCAGCACCTGGCCCACGTGTGCCCGCGGCGCCGCCGTGCGCTGCCGCAGGAAGTACGAGCAGGCGCGCGTGGCCGCCAGCACGTCCAGCGGCCAGCCGCGGCGCGCCATGGCGAACGCCAGCGCCTCCTCCGCCGCCGGCCGCAGCCGCCGGTCGACCTCGCCGCGCAGCCGCGCAGCCGCCACGGCGCCGAGCAAGCCCCGCGTGCCGCGCGCGCCCAGGTCGCCGGCCAGGTAGTCGACCCAGCTGGGCGCCACCGGGTCGGCCGCCGAGCAGCACGTGAACGACGGGCTGTCGCCGCGCGCCACGTACGGCGTGGGCCGCGGCGCCGTCTGCGGCCGCGTGGCCAGCCCCACGGCCGTCGCCACGCCGCCCACCACCAGGCTGGTGCCCGCCCGCAGCAGCAGAGCCGGCGCCGCGCCGTCCGCAAGCTGCGCCGCGTACCGCTGCTCCACCTCGGCCAGCAGCGCGAACAGCGGCGCGCCCTCCGCCCGCCCTTCCGAAGAGGCGCGCACGAGCGTGCAGAGCTCGTCCAGCTTGGCCAGCACGTGCGCCCGCCGCCCCTGCTGCTGCCGCCGCCGCCGCATCTCGCCGTACGACGCCACGCCGGCCCCGTGCATCACCGTCGACGGCATGCTGCGCCCCAGCGCCCTGCTGCCGTGCGGCCCTGCTGCTGCGCGTGCCTGGCCGTCGTAGCGCTGCACCGCCGCCACCGCGCGTGCGTGCGACATGGCGTGGCTCCACCACTCGTCGCCCGCCGGCTCCATCGCTGCCGAGGCTGCTGTTGCTACCGCCGCTGCCTGCGTTCTGCAGCGCATGCACTGCCGCTGCCCGCCGCTCTGCCGCGCCCACCGCCCCGCCTGTTGTCGTAGCTGCCGCATTCCGCTATCTGCCTGTGTTTGTGTGCCTCTTATTTGTTCGCCGTGGAATGCGCAATTGGTGTACGTGTAGAAATAGACGGAGACAAGGCCCGATCCTTCGCTATCACACATTCTTTATTTGCTTGCCAGGACGCAGCAGCCTAGTTAAATATTGTTGATTTGATACTGTGATGGAAATTAGATCAGCCATCGCAGACAGGTAATTCCATGCGTAGACCGTGCATCAAAGTAAAACCAGCTGTTTGAATAATAATAATAATAAAAAGCCGGAGCAGCCAAAGACGTTTCTGCCGGCGCCAATATAGCACACATTGATGCTCTGTGTCCGGTTGATAATGCAGGTATTACTGATGTCATCTGAATTCATGTACTAGACCGCGTGTTTTAGTTTAAAAATAATATCAATCTTGCAAAAAAATTCCTTTCTTTGGTGTTTTCCTCAGCCGACCAAGCCGCCATTGTCACTGATGGAAGCACTCGCCGTGTTTCTTGCTCCTTAAATTCCGAGGTTGTATAGTAGATACAGCACATATTGTATTCAACTAATCTACTGAAAAAATGTGGTGCGTGTAAACTTTAAACTCAATATTTTACCAGGCGACAGCATCCGTTGGCTTATACGCGTATTTCTTGTTTAAAATATATTTACATTATAACTGTACAAAACGCTAACTACCAATCCAAATATAACAACGCCTTAATGTTGCAAAAATAAATGTAACTGTGGCTCTTGTATTACTTGTTCATCTCAAGATTGCGCGATGGTCATCGTCTTGTTTGGATTGTAATATGCGTAATATACTTGAGATCAAAGTTGCGTGTAACTTCCTTACGTACAGACTGCACAGCTGACAGAGATCCTTTGAGACATATACTGTAAAATGCTTGTTTTATTAGTAGAAAACGCTCGTAAACATTTAATTACATGTACACCAAACCTCGCCAATCGTGACTATTAGATATATTTGATTTAAACTGCTAGAAAATAAACAGCAGCACTACTGTCTAGCTGACTATTGACCGATGTTGGCACTTGAGACCATGTTTCAGCAAATGATCAGCTGCAACGCCAAAACAAAGGGTCCTTTGTTTATGTGGATTCTCTTGCGACTATCCGGAATCTTTTTCTCGTGAGAACGCTCAAGGCAATGGTTGTAAGAAAAAATAATGCTTGCGTGAGTTTCCGTATAAGTCAGGATAACTCCTTTTCTTACATAGCTCCAGCTGCAAACGTTGCAAGGAAGAGAGAACTCGCCGGAATGTAATTCTATCTGATAATTTAGGGTGCATCTGTCTATGTAAGAGTTATGACAGGCGCCGCAGTGCTAGGTTTTGCCGGTGTGGGAGCGAATATGGCGTATAAGCATAAATCTCTCAGGGTAGCTTCGATTACAAAGGCGGCAAAGGAATTTACGCGGATCCCTGCGAGTATTCACATCAGATGTAGGGTTACGATGTCGTTGGAGGTCTTGACTGTCTGTGTGTGTTGAGGATAAACGCTTTTTACAGTGCTTTTTCAAATGAATGTTTAGGCTATCCTTCCGAGTAAACGAATGACGGCAAACGGAACAGAAATAAAGACGCCTTTCCGAGTGAATCTTCTCATGGTTACGAAGATCATTAATAGAAGCAAATACTTGACGGCAAGTGGGGCAGCAGTGAGAATCATCGCCTGTGTGATTCTTCTCGTGCCGACAAAGATCATCACTGGAATTAAATCTTTGACCACATCTGGAGCAGCGATATGACTTCTCGCCTGTGTGAGTCACAGTGTGTCTGCGGAGATTAGACTCGCTGGAATAGGTACAATTGCAAGTAAGACAGGCGCAAGGTACCTCTCCAGGATGCTTGTATTTGTGTTCATTGAGCTCGGCGCTGGTGACAAATAACTGGTTACAGCCGGTAAAGGTACATCTGAGTTGTTTAGTGGTAGTGCCTCGCCCAGACTTTGCAGAAGAATGCTTATGTACGATGTCATAGCCGTGGCTATATCTGAGTCGGATTAACATATTACAAATGATAAAGTCTGTATGTATAAACAATATTTCAAAATAATGTAATAGGAATATGAGCGCACAGGTCATTCTGAGGGAAAAAGGCGGGCAGATGTCCTTGTAATGTACATAGACTCAGTCTAGTGGAGCCCTTCGAAGAGTGTGCAAGTTGGCAGGTAGCTCATCATGTCCCGCGCTATTATCTGTAGGCTGGGAATAAAAATTGCAAATTTGGACAATTGTAAGCACTACATCCGAAAGTGCATTATGTTCGAGACACTAGCGCTTGGATTCCTAGCAGTGCATATTCGAGGCGGATACTTGTGGCAACTCTGTGGCTATTGCCACTATAGGCATATAGTTCAGAGTAAAGCTACTCACCAAAAGCCTCTTGCTTGTTCCTCTTTTTCTCTGGGAATAAATGTGAGAGATAATGTGTTTTAGGGCTTACTCAAGGCAGCTGATCTTTACATTGAAAGAGTCGATCTTGGATTCTGATTCAAGACGCAGCTAGTTGTGGTAGGGTGCGAGTGGAGTATGACAGTGCGCTGCGGAGGAAGTGTGGCGAGAATATTAGCGTAGGCGTGCGGCAGACTAATGTTCTCCAGATCCGGCGCAGACAAAAAGTAGTTGCGGAAAGCCGACAAGTGCAATCGGGTTGCAATGTAAAAAAACAAGAACTGTGGTAGATGAGGTGAGTAGACAGCGTACTGCCACCTTGCTATGCAACCAATGAGCTGAGTGTTGCTGTTGATTGTAAGAGTTCTGCTCAACAGCTGAATTGAAATAGAACCGAAAGTTTAAAAAAAGCTCAGGGTAGCGTGGTTTTCCTCTGTTGGAGCAACGTTAAGCTAGTTTAAGACCATAGATCCAGTAGCTTAGAAATTGTGCCAGGCAAGTTTCAGCGTGACCAGGCAAACATATAGTAATCAGATAAAAATACCGCGTCTCTACCTGGGTGGCTGGTTTTGCTTCGGCACCAACCCATTTATGGTAGCAAAGATCTGGCAAATGGTGAGAGCGTGGTCGGGTAAGAAATTAGCTGTTAGTGTGTAGGTCGTCGAGGTCAGGCAGAGGCTGAACTTATGTACCATCCAAGTGACGGTGAGAAAATGGGCGCCAGAAAAGAATATGGCTCTTTTAAAGACCAGGTTGTGAATCGAAATGTCTGCCATCGCGCAAATATTCCAGGCTCACAGAATGGAAACTGAATATATAGTGGGGGGG
>JANBOJ010000092.1:0-53913 GCA_027574685.1 Coemansia erecta | reverse complement strand
GATATGAGCAAGGCTGACAACTTTGCAAGACACCCCTACAAGGACGTCGAGCCAATTGTTAACTATCTCAAGACGATCGTCTAAAACTGCAAAGGCAGGCCTTTGCTAGTCACCAAAAAAGCCCTCTCTCTAAGAGCCCTGGGTTTGTATTTAAAAAAAAAAAACTCTAAGACCCTTCCTTCGGGATGCGGTTTTGTTCAAAATAGTCTGTACATCTTTCAATATATTTCCCTAAAATTTAAACCCTATTTCAAGCGCATTCACTCCAAACCAAATGGTTTCTTGGCGCGATATCTGACAATACTAAGTTGCGACATAGTACATCAGTCCATACTGCACCCGCACAACTCTCTGTTGAGCTGTGAATAACCAGAACAATGCTTAGATAAGTTGGTCAATGTGGTAATCGTAAATACATGATTTCGGCTTGTTTTCTATAGCAAGGTAATTGGCAAACATTTACACTCGATAAACAATAGCGCAATTTAAAAATAAACGTGTCGTGCTTTTTAATTACTAGTCTGTAGCCACGATAGAGTGCTTGACAATTCTGGCTATTTCTATAAATAGGCAGACAAATTCTCACCTATTGCAAGCTTCTTTTCTATACTTCCCATTCCCACTTTTCAAACAAATATTCTTCACGTCTCTCAGCCTAGAAGACCCACACCAGTTAACATACCTACTTTGTATTGGATGCCTTATGCTGCATTATACCGCTTCAAGAATGCACATATTTTGCGCTCATCGGCAAACCAAACCTTTACCTTGTTAAAGTCGTTTACCAAAGTCCAACCTTGCTATTTGATACCCTTTAACTTTACACGTAACTGGTACAAAATATAAAGAACAGCTTTGTCGTTTTCTTGGTGCATCCGGGCTAGTTGAAATGTGATTACACGCCTATCAGCAACACGCAAACGCATCTAGAAACAAGTCATAATAAACCGATAAATTCATTGTACTGTATTAAAACAAATAGGCAGATAATGGTCTTTAAGCAATTCGTTAGCATATAGTGTATGCGCGGGTATAATGTATTAATGCGTATTAAATGGAAAGGATATCACATGCACATAGCATTGCTGTGCTTTTTTTTTATTAACTTCCTTAGAGATAGTTCAAACGCATGCGGTCTACTTCTGATCAAAACCACATACACATCATAAGCCAACAGGTTATATCTCTGCACTGATTAATCTTTACAACGGTCAGTTTATTTCATGAAAGACAGTCGCGAGTGAATATAAAAGCACACCTTCCGGGTCTATCTTTTATTCTATTATGCATACTACAACATTACAAAAAACACTAGATATACACACTTGCAATACATTCTAAACACTAAAGATGCAGTTTACTAGAACCGTTACGATCTTCGCTGCTGCCTTTGCGTCCGGAGCTATTTCCACACCGGTCAACTGCCCAAATACAGCGCACCATAGCCACTACGCTCGCGGTTACTATGCAGGCGGATATCCGAACTACAACAATGGATATGGCTCACTCTACGGATACAACTACGGAACCGGGTGGGGTTTCCCATTTGCCTCCAACGTTGCAAACAGCTTTAACGCCAACCAGTATAACGCCAACTATAACGACGACACGGTCTATAAACATAAAGTAGATGCCAATGTGGCCAGCAGCAACGTGAATTCTGCCAACACTGCCAATATTATCGGATAGCCAGCATATATAAATCAGATTATTCTTAAATGTAGCCATTCTAATTAATTATGTTAGTAGAAGAGTGCTATCAAAACACAATTTGGCGTTTTATATAAATTGAGCATGTTGTTGATAAACAAAAAGGTGTACCGTATCTACAGGTGGGAAGAACGTAAGTCAGCATAATTAAATCCTGGACAATAGCTTGTAGTCTTTTGATTACAAGCCAATAATTTATTAAGACTCAAAGAGAGTTGTGCAAGCATGCCATGTTTTATTACAAACGTAGATATACATATTAGTGGTAGTTTACAGGGGTGAGGAGCTAGTAAGTGAGAATAAATACGAATGGCTACTATAGACGTTTACTCTTTGTTTAAAATAAGCACTAATACCTGGCATTTCTTGCTATCGATTATCTCCCAGCATCTTACCTCTCACGCCACTGCTATTGTTTACTTTTGCAAATTATAAGCTACCATAGCACGCATCAGACAGCTCCATACAATAGTTGCTTTATTTTCAATCTGAGTCATGCCCCTACTGAACGGCGCTCTAAAACACATTTCTGGAAGCATTTCTTTCCCATCTGCTAGAAGATTTCGGCCAACAATATGTCCGCCAGATGATCAATACAGCCTTGAAATATTCCAGCCTCGTTGCACTTTCTTGTATGTTTGTCTTGTGGCCTACAATGGACCCATTTGTCTGTTTTTCTCATATACCAACTATTTCGTGTTTCGCCTTTGCGTTTAGAGCCAAACACATGGAGAATGCGCCAAGCCATCTTACTAAACGTATATTTTAACATGGCATTTGCTCTCAAGGACATTGCTAAACATTTTCTTGTAAATGCAACAAGCATTCTGTGAAGCAAAACAGGTGTTGGTTTACTTTTTCCGCCTGCCAGGCAAAATATTGACCAAAAGTATTTTTCTGATTCGAATTGCATCTCACCAATATTTTTTGCTGTTTTACCAAAGCCTCTTGTCAATATATTTTGAATTCCGCATATAGCAATCACACAAGCCATTTTTTTCTGTCCGACCATTGTCTTCAAGCCCAATTATTGTCAAAACCATCTCTGGGAATTTTTGCATATAGTCATCGTTCTTCTATGGCATCCGGTTTTGGAGATATGTCGTGCGCAAGGTTTCAATGCCACTGCGCCGTGCAGAATGACTTTTACATACTATTTTTGAGTGAATTATCAAAAAGCAGCTACCTATCCATACTGGCCGCGTCGCAACCAACAGCAATATATATTGAGTCACTTTGGTCTTTGAATTCCGATGTTCAACTTCCAAATGTACTTGCGACGGTTATTCCAGCTCACATAAATACTGCCTATCTACATTCTCGCACTAGTCTCAGCCCAATATATTTTTTTACCTCTTGTCTCTGAGCGCTCTAGCTGACATCTTTATTGGGTTTGACATCCGGGCTGCTGCTATACAAGCTGCCCTCGGATTTCTTTAGCGGACTTACACCTATTAACTACTGGTTAACATTTTTTGCCAAGCAAGGCAACACAGACACAGTTTAGTATTTTTTTACCATGTCGGTGCTTCTATCTTTGTGGTCCCAATATGCTGCTTCCTTGCCAGGGTGGCGGCATCTGCTTACGGTTCTATTTCTAGCAGGGCTGTTTGCTGCAATCCTCTATCGGACATTTATAGCATTGTATCTATCACCGTTACGACATATACCGGGGCCATATTGGGCGCGAATATTGTGGGCGCGGACAGAAATGTATGTCGCCGTCGGTAAAATGTCATATCTGGGTCGGCGCGAGTATTCCAAGTACGGCGACATTTGTGTATGTGCTCCGACCGCAATATGCATTAGCGACCCAGCAGATATCCACACCGTGTTCAACCACCCAGCCGTGACCAAGGCGCACTACTACCGTCTTCTCAGCTTTAATGGAATGGACAACACAGCCAGCGCACAAGACATATCTCTGGCTAACTCGCGACGACGCCAAATTGGACCATACTTCCACCCGATATATATATCGAAGATGGAGCAGGTTATCATGGAACGGGGTATCCTCTCCATGAAGCAGAAGTGGGACGGCTTGATTAAGCAGAGCGCGGACGGGATAGCCGAAGTAAACTTTGGCGACGACTTGCTTTTTTGCAGCTTTGACACTATCGGCACGCTCGTGTTTGGTAGGCAAATCAAGGAGTTGCAGGTGAACGACGCAGCAACAGCTAGGTGGATCGACGAAGCAGTAGCGAGTATTGGGATCCGGGCGATGCTCCAGCTACTCCCAAAGTTCCCACTGTCTCTGATTCCTTGGCCATGGGATCGTCGGTACAATACGCTAAGCACATACATTCACGAGTCTATCAACAGTCGCAGAAAGTATCTGGACGACATTGCCGAAAAGGGCGGAAGCGAGAAGAAACCGGCGGATCTTCTACAGGCTTTCATTGAAGCCGAGGACCCTGAGTCGAAGGTGCGCATGTCGCAAGATCAGATACATAGCGAGTGTATGCTGATGATGATTGCTGGCGCTGATACGGTCGCGCACACAATTACCTGGGCTATACATTTGCTGACGCTTTATCCGGACCAGTATGCCCGAGCAGTCAAGGAAGTTCGGGAGCAGTTTGAGCCGGATCATCTTATCATATATCCTGAGTGCCGGGCGAAGCTGCCATTTATCGAGGCCTGTCTTTACGAGGCTCTGCGTCTGACACCAGTCACAGGTGGGCTGCTGCCGCGCATGTCCCCCAAGGGCGGCTTGACTATTAAGGGCCATTTTATCCCTGAAGGCATCATGATTTTTGCCAATCTGGCAGCTTCACACCGCCACAAGGAGACCTGGGACGAGCCACACGTGTTTGATCCGGCGAGGTTCTTGCGCGACAGCGAAGCAAGACACAATGTGCTGACATTTAGCGGCGGTAAGCGTATATGTCCGGGAAAGCATCTCGCATGGATTGAGATGCTAACCATGCTTTCAAATCTACTCAAGGACTACGACTGGCAGCTGCCCAAAGATCTGCTGACCCGATTTGGGCCTGGCATTCTCGACGAGCATGGCTATCCTCGCCATATGGACTCGAAGCAGTTTATTGTCGTAAAGCCTGCTAACCCTGAGCGCGACTGCCGCCTTGTTATCAAGAAGGCAGAAAGCAAGTCACCATAGGCATCGTCATTTCAACCGAGATTTATAACATCATAAGCTATCATTATCAGATTAAGACAAACAATTTTTATTGACAATAATCGCAACAGCCATAAAGCACGACGGTGCTGCGGCAGAGCCAAAGAAAACAGTACGACTTAGTTGTCAGCAATGGTGACCTCAACCTCCACTCCGGGCTCGATGGCGATAGAGGTGATCTGCTTGACGATCTCCGAGGGCGAGTACAGGTCAACGAGACGCTTGTGGATCTTCATCTCGAAGCGGTCCCAGGTCTTGGAACCCTCACCGTTGGGGGTCTTACGGGTGGTGATCGAAAGACGCTTGGTGGGCATGCGGACGGGACCCTTGACCTTCAGCTGCTTGTCCTTGGCGCGGAGAACGAGATCGGAGCAGACCTTCTCGAGGTTCTTCACGTTGCGGGAGGTGAGGGTGATGCGGATGCGGTGGATCTGAGCCTCGGTGGTCTCCTGATAACCGGCCTTCTTAGCGACTTGAGACATTTTTTTAGATTGGTTAGAGCGTTAGTTGGATCGAGCGAATTGGAACTGGTGGTAGCAATTGAGCTGAAAGAAATGTCTCAGCGGTGACCAAGATTTGGTATCTTTTGTGGATTTGAGCTAGAGCGAGTGAAGCCTAGAAAGAGGAGAATAAATTTTCCAAATCGAAAAAGAGAGAAGGAAACAGAAGACGTGGCAGGTTTTGCGGCCAAACTTGTGCGTGTGTGGGGTGGTCGAGGGACCGCAGCCGAACAGGCGGGCAAGGACGGCTTAGCGCGCCCAGCGCGAGCAAATTTGAACTGAGAAAGATTTTGTGATTATCCACATTTTTGCGGAAGGGGGTGTGTATCCAGCATTCCAGGATATTTAATCTGAGCCAATCGAGATCAAATGGGGGAGTGCCCAAACCCTAAAGTGCGTCACGTGCGATGGATTCATTAAAAGAGGAAACAGAGAGAGAGAAAGCGTGGACAAGGAAGTTATGGCGAGGGGGGTGCTGACGTGGTCGGCTCGATCGTCGCTGTCGCTGCTGCTGCTGCTGCTGTTGTCGTAGTAGGCGGCGACGACGGTATGCGGAAGACCATTGTCGTAATGTTGTCCATGCTTTCGTTCGACAGCGCGTAGTCCAAGAGCGCCTGGCTTGCGTGTGTCGGATCGGTTTCGGCGCGGATCAGATCAACGGCTTCTTGGTCCGAGCAGACATCCCACAGACCGTCGCAGGCCAGGATGAGCACGTCATCGCTGTCTTCGAGTATTGTCTCTGTGGTGTACGGGTTCCCGATCACATACTGCTTGAGGCTCGAGTCGCCGAGCGCGCGTGTGACTGCGAGGATACCTAGAGTAAGAGGTTCTTTGAACGGCAGATGCGTATATGTAAGGTATGTTAGTGATATCTTGTGATGGTGTGTTGGTCTGGGATGCAATATGAGCAGTGGTGTATAATACTGTACCATTGACGCGTCCATTGAAAACGTAGCCACCCGATTCCGAGATGCGTTCGATCTCGCGCAGGTCGTCGCCCTTGTGGTCATATGTCAGTCTGGTGGCAGACCCGCCGCGGCTAAGCACAGCACGCGCATCGCCAGCGTTGGCGCAATAGAGCGTCCGCTGCAGGCGTTTCGGAGCGTCAGCAGCATCTGTGCCGTCGTCTGGTGAGACATGGCGGATCTCCAGGTAGGCAACGACGGCGGTGCAGCCGGAGTGTGTCTTCACATCGGCGGCCAGTCGCCGGTCAGCCTCAACGAAGGCCAGGTTGAGAAGCTCAGGCACGGGCCGGTCGGGATGCTCGGCCTTGAGCTCCAAAAACACCTACAAGGAAACATGAGGGGAGTGACTCACGCAGTTAGTGTGATTGTGTGCAGCTGCATGGTCAGGAGTATGCTAGGCAATGGGAACGGGCCCTGCAGTGTAACACTTACATCTGAGAAGTTGTCGCCGCACCACTGGGCGGCCTGGCGGCCAGCGTGACCATCAAAGATGGCCATGAAGCACTGGCCCTTGACGCCGTCAAAGTCGTATTTGTGGTAGTGGGCGTCCTCCATGCTTCGCCGGTAGCGGCGGTTTTTGGAGAACGACACGCCGACGTGAGCGCATTCGACCTGGTCGTCGCCGTTGGGCTGGCCGCCAGTGTCGGCCTGGTTCGCAGGGGCTGGCTGGCTGGCAGCGCTGTCGCTGGTGGACACCTGCAGTGGCTCTAGCGCGTCAGACGGCGGCTGGTCGGCGTTGGACGACGAGGGCGAGAGGGTCGAGAGCAGCCTGGTGCGGAGGGAGCTGTCGGCGTCCTTGGTGGCGTTCTCGGTGTCGATGGGAGGCGGGATGGAGCTGCGCTGCAGCCGGGGGCGCGGCTGGATGGTGCTGGCAACGGGGAAGGTGGACATGCTCGAGGCAGCGTCGGCGTCTGCGTCTGCGTCCAGGCCCGCGTCCAGATCAGCGTAGGCGGCAAGCGGGCTGCCAAAGTCGCGGGGAGCGTCATTTGAGGCGTCGGAATGCGCAGCATCGGCAGCATCGCTGGTAATTGGCGGAGAAGGATTCGGCGTGGTGGCAGTAGCAGAGTCGCCTGCGACGGGCAGCTGGGGCACCTGGCCGTTGTGTTCGCTGTCGGTCATTCGCTTGAAGAAGGGGGTTGGGATAAAGAGGCTGGTAATTGAGAATACAGGAGAAGTGTAAAATATATCGATAGTTTGGAAAGGAGGAGGAGGAGAGGAATAGCGATGACAACTTTTATTTTTGTAAAAGCGGTACCCTTGTGTTGATGATGACGACAGTGTATGTTTGGTTCTGACAGATACAGGAGGGGAAAAAGGTGCGGTCTATGCAGACTCGGCGAGCGTCGCAAGGTCGCCCAGGCTGTCGATGTAGTATGTGGGCTGGGGAGCGGCGGGGTCGAGGATGTCGGCCTCGCTGGCGACGCCGGTCAGCACGCACAGGGTGGCCAGGCCGCCGTTGATGCCGAAGAGGATGTCGGTGTCGAGGCGGTCGCCGACCATGCAGGTGGTGGCGGGGTCGAGGTGGTAGTTCTGCATGACGCAGTCGAGCATGGGCTTGTTGGGCTTGCCCATGACCAGCGGCGTGCGCTGGGTCGAGTGGACCAGCGAGCTGAGCATGGCGCCGGTGCCCGGGTAGACGTACTTGCCGCCGGGCAGCGTGCGGTCGTCGTTGGTGGCGATGAAGAGGCAGCCGGGGTTGTGGACGATGTTGAGGTGGGCGTTGGCCAGCTTGCGGTAGGTGATGTCGTAGTCGATGCCGAAGACGACGGCGCCGACGGCCGGGTTGGGCTCGATCTCGGCCAGCGTCGGCAGGCTGACGGGCGCGGTGTCGTCCTCGCCGACGCTCGCAATGCCGACGTCGCGCAGCTCGCTGCGGATGCCCGAGCCGCCGATGACGTATGCGAGCTTGTCGGACGGGAAGCGCGCGACCTCGGCCAGGTAGGCGGCGGTGGCGTAGGCGGAGCTGAAGATCTCGTCGACGGCGGCGTCGATGCCGAGGGCGGCGAACTTCTTGGCGTAGTCCCTGCGCGACGTGGCGCTGTTGTTTGTGACAAAGACCAGGCGCTTGCCGCGCTGGCGCAGCATGGCGAGGGCGGCCTGCACGTGCGGGACCAGGGTGGAGCCGTGCCAGATGACGCCGTCGCAGTCGAAGAGGAAGGTGTCGTAGCGGGCGACGAGGGCCTCGAGGTCGTCGCGCGCCGAGAGCTTCTGGGGAGGCATCGTGCGTATGTGTGTGTGTGTGTAGTTTGAATTGGTGGGTTTGAGCGGGGGTGCGGAGCAGAGCCGGAGAAGACAGTCAGCCAGTCCAGTCTGGCGGAGGTTGGGGGACTTTGATGATAGCCGGTAATCCAGATCAAGGACGAGTTCTGCGAAGTCAGGCCCAGAGTGGCCACAAGCGACGCCCGATAAGGCAGGTGGGGGGGCTGCGGGGCGTGAGTGGTATTGCCCATGAAGAATGGCGGTTGGCAATCGCACGAGGCGATGGTGCAATCGGAAAATACAGCGATTGGCCAGGAACCGGCAGTTTGGCGCGGGCAATGGCGGGCGACATCCGCGGCTGCATGGATGGCGAAATGAGGACTGGCGGTAGTACCACGGGCATTATTAAGCGCTGACAGAGCGAAAGATAACCAGGTGGGTGGATGCGCGTAGAAACAGCAGCGTATAAATAGCGGGCGGGCCGGCAGGGCGAGGCAATGCCTGGACGGGGCAGGCAACATTAAATCCTTAACACTTCGACTTACACACACAACATACCACAGCTCGACAACGCAGCAGTGCTTCGCCTCTCAGAGCACACTACATCGTATCGCACGGCAAACGCAACAGCAAACATAGCAGCAGCAGCAGCAGCAGATACAAGAGCACAAATGGCAGCAGCAGTGGCAGCAGCAGTGGCAGCAGCAGCAGCAGCAGCAGCGGGTAGCGAGGCAGCCCTGGCAACGGCAGCGGCGCCGTCGTCGCTGATGGTGGGGCTGCAGCTGGGCGGGCGCAAGGCGGCGGTGTTTGGCAGCGGCGCCAGCGCCGTGACGCGCGCGACGCTGGCGCTGGAGGCCGGCGCCTCGGTGGTGCTGTACGCGGCCGACGTGGCGGCGGCGCTGGGCAGGTGGGCCGACAGCGGGCGCGTCAGCACGGCGGCCGGCACGACGCTTGCGGCCGGCGAGGCGGCGGCGTTCAGCGTCGTGTTTGTGGCCGACGGCGTGGCGGGCGACGCGGCAGCCGCGATTGCGCAGGCGGCGCGGGCCGGCGGCGCGGCGGTCAACGTGGCCGGGCGCGGCGACCTGAGCGACTTTGCGCTGGTGCCGTCGTACCGCGGCGGCGGCGGGCTGCAGGTGGCCGTGACCACCAACGGCGTGGCGCCGCGCGTGGCCCAGCGCCTGCTGCGCGAGATCGTGGCGCGGCTGCCGGCCGACCTCGAGCCGCAGCTCGGCGAGGTGGCTCGGCTCGGCGCGGCGGCGGCGGCGGCCGAGCGTGCGCACGCGGCGGCGGCGGCCAAGCTGGACGCCGCGGGCGCGTCGGACGAGGCCGGGCTCAGCACGGCGGCCACGGCGGCGCAGACGCCGGCGCCCGGCTCCGAGGCCGGCGACGCAGCGGCAGCAGCAGCAGCCGCCGTGGACCTGGGCGCGCTGCGGCGCGGCGCGGCGGTGTCGCTGGACGCGCAGGCGGCCGTGGCGTACGCGGCGCACGCGCTGAGCGACCTGTGCTTCGTGTACGCGGCGGCCGAGCAGCCGGTGGGCGCGGCGGCGCTGGCGTGGTCGCGGCGCGCCGAGAAGAACGCGTTCGGCGGCTGGGTGTCGGCGCTGCGCATGCAGACGCGCGGCGGCGCCGGCCACGCGCTGTGGGGCGCGCTGGCGGCGGGCGCGCGCGTGGCGGCGCTGGCGTCGGGCGACTCGCTGGCGCACATGGCCGGCGTGCTGCGGCAGCTGGCGGCGCAGCGCCGCGCGCTGGTGGTGCACGCCGAGGCGCAGGCGCTGGACGCCGCCGGCGCGGCCCACGCCGACCACGACGCGGCACGTGCGGCGCTGGCCACCGGCGCCGTGGTGCTGGCGTCGGCGTCGCCGCAGGAGGCCCACGACGTGGCGCTGGTGGCCCACGCCGTGGCCGCGGCTGCGCGCGTGCCCGTGGTGCACGTGGCGGCCGGCGACGCGCAGCCGGCGGGCGTGCGCACGGCCAGCCACGCGCAGGCGGCGCGCTTCGTGGCCGCCGTGGCGGAGGCGGCTGGCGGCAGCGCCGGCGGCGCGGTCGACGCGGCGTTTGCGCTGCTGCGCAGCACGTTCGGCCGCACGTACGCGCGCCTCGAGTACAGCGGGCCGGCCGACGCCGAGACGGTGTTTGTGGCGCTGGGCCAGCCGGCCGCCGCCGCCGCCGAGGCGCTGCCCGCGCTGCTGCGCCAGGGCGCGGCCGCCGGCGTGCTGACCGTGCGCGCGCTGCGCCCGTGGGACGCCGCCGCGCTGGCCGCCAGCCTGCCGGGCTCCGTGCGCCGCGTCGTCGTGCTGCCGTGCACGCGCGGCGCGGCCGCCGGCGACGCGCTGGTGGCCGACGTGGCGCTGGCCGCGCTCGTCGGCCTGCCGGGCCGCGGCGTGCGTGTGGCTGCGACCGCCGTGACCGGCGGCACCGGCGACGTGGCTGCGGCCATGGCGGCTGCGCTGGGCCTGGAGCCGGCCGAGCCCGCCGCCGAGGCTGCTGCCGAGGAGGAGGCCCGTCCAGCTCAGCCGGCCGAGGCTGCGCAGCCGGCGCCGGCCGAGGCGCTGGCGGCCGCCGACGTGGCGCGCATGCTGGCCTTCCCCGAGGCGTACGGCGCGCTGGTGGCGGCGCGGCCGGGCGAGCGCACGCACACGGTGCGCGTGTCGGCCAAGTACCGCATGACGCCGGCCGCCTACGACCGCAACATCTTCCACATCGAGTTCGACACGCGCGGCACCGCGCTGACCTACGAGATCGGCGACGCGCTGGGCGTGTACGGCGCCAACGACCCGGCGCTGGTCGCCGCCTTCGTCGACGCGTACGGGCTCGACGCCGACCAGCTGGTGGCCGCGGCGCGCGACGGCGGCCGGCGCGAGACGCGCTCGGTGCGCGGCTGGCTGACGCACGCGCTCGACCTGTTCGGCCGGCCGCCCAAGGCGTTCTACGCCGCGCTGGCCGACTGCGCCGCCGACGCCGCCGAGGCCGAGCGGCTGCGCTGGCTGACCACGGCCGACGGCGCCGCCGAGTTCCGCGCGCGCGTGGCCGACACGGCGACGTACGCCGACGTGCTGCTCGAGTTCGCGTCGGCGCGGCCCAGCGCCCAGCGGCTGGTGGCGCTGGTGGCGCCCATCAAGCCGCGCCACTACTCCATCGCGTCGTCGGCGCGCATGCACCCGGGCAGCGTGCACCTGTGCGTGGTGGCCGTCGAGTGGCGCGACTCGCGCGGCCGCCGGCGCGCCGGCCAGTGCACGCGCTTCCTCGACGCGCTGGCGCCCGGCGACGCCGTCGTCGTGGCCGTCAAGCCGTCGGTCATGAAGCTGCCGCCGCTCGACGCCCAGCCCGTCGTCATGGCCGGCCTGGGCACCGGCATGGCGCCCTTCCGCGCGTTCATCGAGGAGCGCGCCGTGCGCCAGCAGGAGGGCGCCGCCGTCGGGCCCATGACGCTGTACTTCGGCTCGCGCCACCGCGCCATGGAGTACCTGTACGGCGAGGAGCTCGAGGCCTACCACGCCGCCGGCCTGCTGACCAACCTGCGCCTGGCCTTCTCGCGCGACCAGCGCGACAAGGTGTACATCCAGCACCGCATGCGCCAGGACGCCGCGCTGCTGGCCGACCACATGCTGGCCGCCGACGGCGCATTCTACCTGTGCGGCCCCACCTGGCCCGCCGCCGACGTCAAGGACGCCATGGTCGCCGCCTTCACCACCGCCGGCGGCGTGCGCCCGGCCGACGCCAGCAAGCTGATCGAGGACCTCAAGGAGCGCGAGCGCTACATCCTCGAGGTCTACTGAGCGCCGCCGCGTCACGTGCAGACCCCACAAGGCGCAGCCTGGCCATATAGCGCCGGCCAGAAGCGCTGCCGTTTTTATGCTAGCCGTACCTTATCGCCAACCAGCCTACAATACACACAATCACACCCTCCCCATGTTCCACCGCCCTCCGCCGCCCTTCTACCACAGCCCGCACACGCCGCGCAAGATCCGGCACCCGAACCGGCCGCCCTGCGTGACGCCGTCCAAGACGCTGTACGTGCGCAACCTGAACGAGAAGAAGTCGCCGCGCATGCTGGCGTCGGCGCTGCGCGCGCTGTTCGAGACGTACGGGCCCGTGGCGGACGTGCGCGTGCGCCACAGCCTGCGCATGCGCGGCCAGGCCTTCGTCGTGTTCAAAGACCAGGCCCACGCCGCCGCTGCCCACGCCGAGGTGCAGGGCTTCGTGCTGTTCGCCAAGCCCATGTTCATCGAGTTCTCGCGCGCGCCCTCTGACGCCACCGTCGCCGCCGAGGGCCGCGACCTCGACGAGTTCCGCCGCAGGCGCATTGCTGACCGCGACGCACGTGAGCTCGCCCACGCCGCCGCACATGCTTCGGTTGCAGCCGCTGTCCCGGCTACCGCTGCTGCTGCTGCTTCTGCTGCTGCAGGTCCGCTCTCGGCGCCGGCGGCCGAGGTGCCCAACCACATTCTGTTCCTGCAGTCGCTGCCGGCCGACGTTTCTGTCGCCGAGATCGAGGCTGCCTTTGCGCCCTTTGACGGCCTCGTCGAGGTCCGCTGGGTCGCCGTCAAGCCCGACGTCGCCTTCGTCGAGTTCACGTCCGACGCCCACGCCGCCTTCGCCAAGTCGGCCCTTGCCTCCGCCCTGTCCCTGCGCGACGGCGCCCCGCCCGTCTCGATATCCTTTGCCAACCGCTAGATCCTCAGATCCCCCCCAGTCTGCCTGCCAGACCAGGCGATCAAATCAAATAAACTGTTTCTACATTCGCATTTCTCTCTCCCTTTTTTTTCAAACTTTATTTGTTTTATTTTCTTCTGTGCATTCCCGTCTTCAAAATGGAACTCATCTCCACATTCGCCGCCGTTCCAAACCACAACTACGCCGAGCCCATTGCCGGCGGCGTTTCGCACTCTGTTGCCGTCGCCGGTGCCGCCTCAGCGACGACTGCCGAACCCTGCCCTCTTATGCATCGCTTCTCGCCGCACCTGCTCGAAATCCACAACCTGTCGACTGCCGCCCTGAGTCTCTCCGACCCGCTGGCAACCCTCAGCGCCACACAGCTCCAGACAGACCCAGACGCGTCTGCTGACCTTGAAATTACCCTTGTCGAGCCCGTCGCCATAAACGGCTCCACCGCCTTTCTTGTCTTTGCCCGCGACGCGTCGTCAAAGTCCGCCACCCTGTCTCTCTTCAGCCCCTTTGACCTGCTTGTATACCCGATCGATGCACCTGTGCACTACCGAACCCGCTCCATCTCCGTGTCGCCGCCGCTCGCCGCCGGCTCCGGTTCAACCACCGAATGGGAGTACGCCGTCGTGTGCTTCGGTCTTCCCGGCGGTCGTGCTCTCATCGGAAACCTGAGCCTTACAGCCGACCATGCCCAGATAACAGCGGTGGAGAAGCTCAGTCTGCACTCTTACAAGACGGACGTTGTCTGCTCATTCCTGTGCCCGCTTCCCGGGTCCGACCATCGCCTGCTCGCCTTTCTTGGCCTGGCATCGGGTCACGTCGCCGTTGTCGAATACATGCCCTATGGCGAGAACAGGACTCGTGTCGTCACCGTCATCCCGCCTAGCACTCCCCGCCTCGGCTCGCCTGCCAAAATCTCCGCCAAATTCACCCATAGCCATCACATCCTTCTAGCTGTTGCACACAGCGCGTCGGCCCACAAAGGCGCATCGGATGAAGCCAAGGTTGCTGCAGTTGTGACGCATTCGCTAGACATTAGTCCTGGTAACCGTGGTCCGCTCACCGTATCTCACTCAACCATCGGCACTATGTCTCTGCAGTTTATGCTTCGCGATGACTTTGACTTTTCTCACGACTTTTCGGCCAACTTCCCACGGCGCACGCTCTCGGATGCCGAATTTGTCGGTCTCGCCGTGTTTGATGTCTATGCCCAGGGCTCAGATGGCCCACCCACACCTGTGGTTGCTGCGCTGGCAAACTCTAATGTCGAGAGACCTGACCATACCATGCCAGACTCGAGGTCTATCTCATTGCACGCCGTGTTCAATGCCTGGGCTCTCGACGACAACAAGAAGGAGCTTGTTTCGGTGTCATGCCAAAACTCACTGATTCCTTGCCCTGCCTTTGGCATGCAGGTATCAGGAGCCGCTGCCCAGGTTGCTGTTGTTACCAGCAGACAGATCTTACTCGGCGATGCAATTGCAGACGGTCTGCTATCGCTTATAAACAATGCTGATGATGCTTCCGCAGTAGTTCCAGACATGTCCCCGGGACGTCGAACCATCCAGCCGCTCAGCATCAGCGACTACATCGATACTCAGACATCCTTTGTTTATACCGATTCCCTGTGCAGCGCTCTGGCTGAGCAGCGACGTCGCATGGACGACGAGCTGTTTATCGATCTGCTGCTGCAGATGATTGTCACTCCCGAGGACGGTCCGTCGTGCGCATACCCGCCAGCTACCCCCGTCGAGCTGCTCGAATTAGTCGGCCTGGTTGGTGCCAGCGACCTTGACGGGCTCAAGCAGCGCTGCATTGCATACTACCTGCTGCTTGACCTGTCAGCAGTTAACCTGGTGTCGAACACTGGCATCTACGCCGCATCTGCAAGCGACCCCACCGCCTACAACACGATTGCTGATAGGTATGTCCGCGAGAACTTTATCCCTCGCCACTTTGAGTACCTGATCCGCGGCTACTGGCTCATGGACCACGCGCAAACGGACATCAGTCTGTCCTATCTCGCAGATCCCTGTGTCATTGCCGACTGGGCCCCCAAGATTCTGCGAACCGCGGTAGCTGCCGGGCGCTACTCCGAGGCATCCATATTCCTCAACAGCGCGACGGCGATCATGCCGCCTCGCCTTGACGAGCAGCCTTCAGAGGCTCCGGTAATCATGGACGTACTGCTCAACTGTGACTTTGACAGAGCGTTTTCGTTCCAGCGATTGGTCTCTGCATCCCCTGAGCTACGCCAAGTGCTTCTTAGTCAGATGTTTGCGTTTGCGCTCTCTCCTAACGCGCGGCGCAGCACTGTCGACCGTCTGGCTATGCTTCCGTTTGATCCCACCGAGGAGGCTGCCCTCGAAAAGCACTGCCTGCTACCCGACGCCGCCGTACATGCAAAGGATTTCCTTGCCCTCTATTTCGTCGACCGCGGCCGGTACGCCGAGGCAATACGCCTTTTCCGCGCGACTGTCAGAGAAGCAGAAGGGCAGCAGCTAAGCGCGGCACAGAAGAAGAAACGCGACGAGCGGCTGATGATGGTCCAGAACCTGACGCTACTTCTCCCGTCGGCCCAGCGCTCTGTACTCGAGGAGCTTGAATCCGCCTCTGACATTCAGGGTAACGATACCCGCTTTGTGCAGCGCTATCTGAATCGCAATCGCCCTGAACAGTCGTCTGGCGACTCGCAGATGGCCATGGACTACGAGGCCGCATCTCCCTCCGAAAACCATGACGCATCGGTGCCTCTCAGCGCGTCAAAGTCCGCCCGTCAGCTTCGTTCGGCTGCCGGCGCACAGGGCACCCCGGACGCTGCATCGAACACACTACTCCGCGTCCTGATCCGGCAGATGGCAACAGTCCAGCCATCGACACAGCAGGACAGTGCTACTGGTGGCAGCATTCCGGCTACACCAATCTCAAAGTCAGGCTACGGGTACGGAGCAGCGGCTGCTACACCATGGAAGACGCCGCTTACATCCTTTCCTGATCGCACAATGAGCAACTCCCAGAACTCGAACGACGCCGAACTGAGCCCTAGTGCAGGTAAAAGAGATGTCCATTCTGCTTCCTCCAGATCTGCCGTGGTACGAGTGCCGTTCTCGGGTCCGCCGACGACTCCTCGGATCGATGACATGTCGCCAAAGTATTTTGGCGTATCTCCCCGGTCAAACATTGATCCCTTTGGTATTCAGCAAAGTCCTTCTCAGGATTCTCCCGCATACAACGATGTGACCAAGTCGCCCTCGTCGATCTCGCTAACCAAGCGTACTTCTGGGAGTTCTCAAGAAGCGGATGGTGTCAACCTGTCGCCATTTGCAATGGCCAAGAACAGATCGTCTGCTACCAAAGTCAGCAGCAGCAGCAGCGGTACGAACATCCCTTCAGCCCCTAGCACTCCAAAGAATATCGCCAGCAGGCAGGCCAATGACCCAGACATTGACTCCAGTGCTCGTCGCTACAACCTCCGCCATCGGATTCCCTCTAGCAACTATGACACCGACGACAGAGCCACCGAAAATGATTCCATGGGCGATGTCACTTCAGCTGCTGCTGATGCCACCGAGTCAGCGTCAGCAACCGTGATCAATGCTAAGGACAAGGGCAAAGCGAAATCAAAGAAACGCAGCTCCAAGTCCCGTTCGAAGCGCACCAAGAACAGCAGCAACCCACAGAAATCAGAGACGGATTCTGCCGCGCCAGCTCTCACTTCCGAAAGCAGCAAAGCTAGCGCGCGAAACTTTGAGAGATCTGTTAGCCAGACGTCGGAGTCTGTTACGCCGAGACAGTCATCCAGAATACGCAAGCGCACCGAACAGCACTAAATCAATGGTTTGAATGTAGTGGAAATTTATACTTTAATATTAAAAGCAGTTAGGTTTCATCGTTAATTGCCAATAACTGAGAGCAGATTGACGTGGTTACCGCCAATAGATGTCAGCTCAAGATACCCGGCACATTCGTTCTTGATCTCAAGCACGAACAGGATGAGCGTGATAAAGAGGTTGTTGCGGTTCGCTGACACGTCGTAGAAGGATCCCTTGACAAACAGGCAAAAGTGCGGCCGCTTGCGCACGACCTGGATAATCTGGGCTGGAAGGTTGTAATCGGTCTTGCGGTCGCTCTGGACGACATAGCGATCGGTGAACGGATGGCGCACATTCTGTGCTGGCGGCATCGTCTGGTCCATGAACGTGCAGAACAGATGGAATAGAAGCTGAGCGTCCGTAGGATGCAGCGTAGGATTCCATGGCTTCTCGCAGGTTGTTGGGACACCGTCAACATCAGTTACGACTGTGTAGCGTCCACCACCGTCGTATGTGTAGGCGGGGAGAGCAACGCTCTGCGACAAGGTGCGCACACGCTGGATAATGTAGTCTCTGCAGGAATAACCAGAAACAAGGAGATACTTTTCAAGCGAAAGGCGCTCCTTGGTCTGTGCAAAGTCGCCGTATTTCAGCGACAGCTCGACTAGACTCTGAGGCACCGTCTGCGTGTTCTGGCCAAGGGATGAGGCCGGTGCTACTGTCCCAAACCCGCCGGCACCGCCACCAAACATGCCACCAAATGCAGACGAGCCAAACCCAGCGCCAAACGTGCCGAGGGTAGACGGCGCCGGAGCCGCAGCAGCAGCCTTTGCCTGCTCAAGAGCCTGCGTGTCAAGCACTGCCCTTCTACACGACAGATGCGCGAGACCGTTTTGCTCGAACAGGGCGTCAAGCTCGTCGATCTGCTTGCATAGCGGGCGAAGAAGATGGCGCACAAACCACGAATGCATGTTCTCAACCCAGTCCAAGATCTCGCGCTCGACGCCATACTTTTGTAGAACTTCGTGAGGCTCGAGGTACTCGACACCGCCAGACGCGCGGTCTTTTCCCGACCCTCTCGTGCCATCGATTCCGCTGGTGCGTCTGGCGGGGGTAGCCGTCTGGTACAGTCCGATCGTTGGCTGCGGGCGAAGATGCTGCTGCATCGGAGTCAGAACTGCAATATCGTTCAGACCGACTCTTCCGGGTGGAAGACGCGGCGTAACCATGCCAGATCCGCCAAAGCCACCAGATACAAGTGGACTTGCCGTTGTGAGGTCAGCACCCACACGAGACATCGACGAGACGTTCATGAGATTGTCGGAGCCCCTTCCAGAGCCAGGAAGCCGCTTCAGGACCTGTGTCAGAGTAAGCATGTCATCGCCGGTAGAATACTCTTTCTGAGTAATTCGAACCGAGGTGGAAACAGGCGAGCGCAGTGTCTGCGGAGTTGGTGCTGCACTGCCTGTTGCCACAGACGGAGTGGCAGACTTCTTCATCGGCGTCTTGCGGCGATTCTCGATGCTAGTCACGGGCAGAGGTGTGCCAATCTTGGCCGCTGCGCGAGAGGGAGTCATGCGAGGAACCACGACGGGCGTGCCTGTTGCTGTAGAGGCAACATTACGATCGAGACCCATGCGCACTCTCTGGCTAGGTGTCATTGCCGTGTTCTCATACTGCTCCTTTGGCTTCAGCAGACGCCACCCTGCCTCGCCTATGTTGCATGCAAGTAAAGCCAAACCGGCGTACTCGACAAGTTTCCATAAAAACGACGGAATAACAGTGGCTACCACCACACTTTTGATCTGATGGTACAGACCGGTCTGCAGCAGAACGCATAGAACAAATAGACTCAAAACATTCCACCGCAGGCGCATCGTGCTTTGACTCTCACTTGGGTGGGTGGCGCGGTCATCAAGAACGCGTTGTGCTTCGGGATTTGTCCATTTTCCGCGCAAAAAATCTTCGGTTCCCGTTGATGGTGACTGGCTTTTGGATAGCGAAGCAGCGCTTGGCGGCAGCGTGCTGCTGGCCTTGGACGCGCTTGCCGAGAGACGGTAGTCACGCGGGTGCGAGGATGGTGTCACAAATGGAGCTGATGCCGGTCGCGGAACGCTGGCCGGAATTGCAACTCCGGGAGAGACACGGATAGGCGTCTTGTAGCTATCCATTTTTGTGAGGAGTGATTAAGCGAATTGAGAAAGAGACAAAAGAAAGTACTCAGGCTACGAATGCCAGAGCAATACAACGCTTGGCTGGGATCTACAGACTTGTAATGAGAGCTTTGCTGGTTTAATTGAAAATAAAAAATGTTTAGAAAAAAGTGAAGTTGAGAAGAAAAGAGTTGCCTAACAAATTTTCTCGATTTTTTTTTTGTTTCCCGCGCGCGTCAACACAAAATACAACCGACTGATCCACGCTACACTGACGCATTTTTCTTCGTTCTCTTATTATAATTTCTGTAATTTTTGTAATTATTTTTCTAAAATGAACGCTTACGGCGGCGAAAAGAAGAATAGCAACTCTAGACGCACCTGGGACACGGCAGTGTATGAGCAGAAGGCGCGCGAACGCGAGCAGCAGATCAAAGATGAGGAGGAGGATGAAGAGCGGCGACGGAAGGGACTGAAACCGCGTGTACGCCCAGGCACGACCACGGCACCAGCCAAAACAAAGGGGCTGCTGCAGGCTCGCAAGCAGGCAGTGAACCTCGAGGGGATGGTCGGTAAGGTCCAGGTGGTGCAGGCGTCCTCTGCTGCATCCGGCCAGCCGGGATTCTACTGCAGCGTCTGCGATGTCACTGTCAAGGACAGCTTGACCTATCTGGACCATATAAACGGAAAGAACCACCAGCGGATGCTCAACCGTGGTATGAAGGTTGCGAGTGAAACCGTCGATGACGTGCTGGCGAAGCTGGAATCGCTGCGTGAGGCCAGGCGGCGACGAGACGAGAAGAAGAACACGATATACGACTTTGACGAACAGGTCAGGAGGCAGGAGATGCTCCAGGCAGAGAAGAAGCGGCGACGCAAGGAGGCTAAGAAGAGACAAAAGTCGAATAAAGCTGCCAATGCCATGTCGGTTGACCAGGTCGACGATAGCACTAACGCTGGTGTCAAAGATGACGACGACATGATGGCGATGATGGGCTTTGGAAACTTTGGCTCGACCAAGAATGCCTAAATAGCAAATGAGTCCATGCTCTGTAAATGCCTTTGCAATACTAAAATCTTGGCTACATTCTAAATATATGTGACCTGTGTACCCATCCTAAACGTGCTCCAGAGCCTGCGCGAAATTATGCCGAGCAAAGGCGACAGACGAAAGCGCTGGGTGACCATGCGCAGCACCGCCACAATTACTGCCAGTGTAAACACGGTCAGACCCCACCGCGACATCAGACGGCGCACTACCTGCCATGCGATAGCCACTGTGCTCCGTGGTCGCCGAGTTAGTGCGCGCGTTCTGGATCCCTGGCGGCTAGACACGCCAGCAGCCTTAGAGGCTGCATTCGATTTATGAAGCGCCGCTACTGTGCCTGAAATGTTGATCGGAAGCGCACTATGCTTCTGCGCGGCTATCTGCTGTCCGTGCAATGCAGGCAGGCCATTTACTGAGCGGCTCAGCTCTTTTTCTGTATTGACAGCGCCTCCAGATTTCAGAGATGCACCGTCATCGATAGCTGGCACAGCGACTGGTGGAATCTCTGTCTGCTGTCTTGGCTTGCTCGGTCTTTTCTTCTTTGATTGCGCCTTTGAGCGGGAAGCAGATGGCCGCGACTTCTTTGGGGCTGCAGGGCTTCGCAGCGAGTCCAGTCTCTTTGTATACTCGTCCTTTGCCGGTGCTGATACGACAGAAGACATGTTTAGAAACTCGTAGGCGCTAGCAAAGTCGTTCAGCTGAGGCAGTATGTGCAGCGTATATAGCTCGCATACTCGCATGTAGGATGCCTGGACCATCGTGCGCTGCTGACGACGAGCCGCTCCGTTAAGACCGTCGTTATCGCTGCCAGTATTTCCCTGGAGCAGGTACATTGTCTCGTCGGACAACGTTGCTAGCCAGGCCTCGACGATATCGCGCGCAGTCTTGGCATCCCGCAATTTGAGACACAGTAGTACGGTCGGCACAAGAACTTCGCTATCTACGTTGCCAGCATAGCCTCCAAAGGCAGTCATTATCGAGTCCCACACCTCACGCACAGATACTGGGAACCCGGCCATCTTTACACTTGCAGCTGTTTCCAAGCCACGCTTGGGCTTGAGCTTGCCATCTTCGGCAGCAATCTCGGTAAGGCTGCTTAGCACGCATATATAGAGAATCCACAGACGACAGCACAGCTGCCGTGCCTGCTGCTCACCATACTCGCATGTAAGCTGCTCGACGTTGCAATGCTGTATTGCGTCGCAGCAGTGCGCCCATGCAGTTGCACCTTGGTCCAGTATGAGGGCACGGGATGCCTTTTGGTGCAGCAATTTGAGATGGGTGTTCAGTGGCACGGCTGCTGCGGATGAGGCCATGGGCTCAAAGCCCACCGTAACACCCTTTGGCTGAGGACGGGTCGCTAGAAGGGCGGTCGGCATGCCGGGTCTGTATTATCTATTCGCAAATAATGGCCTTACGTCGCTAGAAACTGATAACCAGATATGTAAAGGAAGAGTTACTAGAGAAAGAAGAAAAATACAGCTTTATGAGAATTTGAATTACACAAGAGCAAGGCCGGGGTCTAAAGAGAGGAGAAAGAAGTGAAGAGAAGAAAAAGAGTCTTTTCTCACACTTTCTGCGAGAGGCACATGAAAGACGGGGCGGGTCAAATCATTCTCCACATCGCCCGTGCCTTCTCGCCTCTGCCAAAGGCAAGCGGGGATTTTTCTGCATCTGGCGGCCGTGATTTCTATTGGCTGGCCTGATGCAGTGGAGTAATCTCGACCGAGTGCTCGGAGTACAAATACAGAACAAAAGGCGCAGTGACGTCGCTGTCCCAGGTCGACGCCACAACCACATAGTCGGAAGACCGACCGGCAGCGCCAATCGACGTGAGCTGCGTCGCAACGCCCTGCGGCGAGTTTGTGTAGCTGCCAGAGGTGGCGCATAGCGAGTCGGATGCTGCGCGGCCAGATGCAAACACCGACACATTGGCAAGCGGAAGTGGGTCGGCCATCGGGGTCTGCAGCCGCACAAGTATCTTGGTCGGTCTGTCCGTGCGCACCAGAAACCGGGGGCTGTCTGCGGATCCCGGCGTTCCAGGAGCCCAGCTCCCGTGCAATTCGCGCAGGCGCATGCCAGCTCCCTCGCGTGGAATCGGGGTCAACGTGAATTCGGTATCCAGCTCTACAGACAGCTTGAAGCGCGAAAACATGAACGGCTCAAATGTCGAAACAACCACCGTGTAGCTGCCAGCCTCAATGTCGTCGAGTGAACAAGAGCAGAACTGGGTGCGGTACTTGCCAGAGTTGGCAACAGTGTTGACCTCCAGCACACGCGTCACGAGGAAGCCCGTGCGAAAAATACGCAGATTTACTGGATATTTCTGGGCAGCCTCTAGCGTCAGCATACCGCTGAACCTGACGCTGGACGACCCGTTGCCAACCTTAAGGCGGTATTGCGGATTATCGAGATACCGCGAGGACGCCGTGTTGCCGCCAGCAGACGAGCTTCCCCACTGGTTCTGGATGATTTCCTTGAATGCGGGCGTCGGTGCCGCAGCCATCTGTAGTGGTGCGTCGCAAAAGACGCGCAGTGTAAAGTACAGTGTCTTTGTTTTGTTGCGCTGTGCCACCACGAGTGTGTAGCTCGATCCGGGCTCTGCTGAGAACTGCATCAGCACATGCGGCGTGTTGACATACTCGCCTATCCGCATAGCCGACCGTGGCTCGTAGATGCGTCGGCTGCCGTTGTACACATGCAGCGCAATAAAGTCGGTGTTTTCTTCGGTCTTTAGGAGATGCTTGCTGAGCAGAATCCAGACAAGGGGTCGAGAGTCGGCATCTGCCGCGGTATCCAGACTCCCCACAGTCAGCGTATACTGAGGGTTTGCGCTAAAGTCGTAGAGCGCCTGCCGCGGACCGGATGCTAGTGGCCATTCGAGGTGTGTGGCTGTGGCATGTGCAAAGACCTGCGGGTTCCAGTTGAGATGGATCGCATCGAAGCGCTGGCACACAGAGTCGTAGTCAATCCAGAATAGACCACAGTCCTCACTTTCAGCCACGGGATCATAGCAGAGATGCTGCATCAGCTCGGGCGTCCAGCTCGCGTGGTCGGCGTGGCTGAAACAACCAGTCCAGCGCAACGAGCTCCAGGGGTTTTTGACCTTCAGCAACCGATGGCCACATGCCTCGCGGATGTCGAGCACTGCGTACGCATGGGCTGGCACAAGGCCAAGGGCACTGGCTGCACTAGTGCTCATCTCGCCCGTTGCAATGGTCACCATCACATCGCCATGCCGTGCACCGCTGCACATCCTCTGCCACATCCGCTCAGCGTTGAAAGAGTCGTCTTGGATAAAGACGTGCTCAGGAATCCAGCCAGTCAGCACATGCAAGTCGGTGCTCGAGTTGGAACCAGGGAATTCGTAGCCGCCCATGACCTTCAGAAACGCCTTCTCCATCAAACTCGGTCCGATATCGTTTGCAGTTGAGTATGTGCACAGCAGCCGCCCTCCCTCTGCTGTAGGAAGCTGGTCGTCGATAACCACACGTCGCCAGAGACCATTGACAAACAACTTAGCCATGTATTTGCCCGATGGGTTGAACAGCGGAACGCCGCTACTGCTAAGCGGATACAGGTGTCGCGAAATGACCTGCCTTCGGAACCTCCGCTCATACTCGACACTGACGCATAGCGCAGCTACAAACGAGCAGTCTGTCACGGTCTCTTGCACAATGTGCTCACATCCAATCTGGCCAAAGACCTGGGGCGCGTTGTAGAGCTGGCTTGCACGTCTCCACCGCCAGAGTTTGCGCTGCTGCTTTGAGGACAGCGAGGGAAGCCCGTCCTTGTCCGTGTAGTGCTCGACAAAGGCAAAGTTCTCGTCAATGTCGTTAGTTAGCCATGGCAGAAACGTCAGTCCGTTTATATGAGACGTGTGACGCACCACATCGGTCTCGTCGGGCGCCAGACGCTCAACCGGACTAGATCTAGCATTGGGAATACCCAGATTGCCGCTGGGTTCGCTACTGGCTCCACTACCTACGGACGCTGCCATCGTGCTCAGGCTGCTAGCACTGTTACCGCCCTTATTCTTCAGGGCTCTTCCTCCTAGAGGCTGCTGGTCTACAGTCAGCTGGGACAGAGAGTAGCTGATTTCCGAGACTGCAAACGGTGCCTCTTGCTGCGTAGTTACTAAACGACCGCTACTCGCAGCATCTGGAAGATCTGGCAGCTGTATCTCCGTCGCAGCGTATTTGATGTCTTCTGCCTCCTTAAGGCTGAGGTTTGCAAAGCGCCGGAGCTCTCGAGACCACCTGGTGCTTCCAGCATCTGCCTTTGCGCCTTTTGTCAGGCGCAGAACCTTCTGGTAGCTACCAATACCACTAATGAACAGGCTGAGGGAAGTGTCGGTATCGCCCTGCAACCGCGCCTCCCGTGCCTTGTATAGTGTAGCGTGTGCGCGCTCCAGATCATCTATATACTCCGGATTGGTGGCTAGCTGGCACAGCAGCTGGCCAGCGCGGTTGGCATACTCGCAGAACTTTTCTATTAAAACAGGCCGCCGCTGACAGTCGCCTCCAACGAGTATCAGCTGTTGGATCGACTTGAGCGCGTCGTTGTAGCCAGAGAGCGCTTCTTCGGGTCTGCTCTGAGTGTCTGCCGTGACAGCCCTGCCAACCTGCTCGGTTATCTTGCTGTAGAGTTCGTCTTGTCCAATGCTGGACCCCGACATTGTTGTCCGCCAGCTGTGTTAACCAAAATGTAGGAGCGTCAATTCAAACAAGCAAAAATGTAAAAGGCAAAGCAAAAAAGGGGAGGAAACGGCTTATGATCCAGGCATGCTTTTCTCACTTTCAGCCAACAATCGGGGCTTTGTCGGAGATTGCCAGGTCGGCATCAGACCCGGATCTTGACTCAGGCTGTGATGCGGAATCGCCAGGAATAACAGCAGCAGGCACATCGCCTGATGCTGCTCCTGAACTTTCCGGAAACGGCGACATCTGGAGGATATCACTGCTTTCCTCATGGCTGGCCACATACATTCTACTCTGTGAATCCCTGCCGCCTGTGGACTGGATATAGAGACCAGGACTCGACTGCTGGCGAGTGGGAGCATATCCTTCTGTAGCAGCAACGCCAATTCGTGCAAAGCCGTCAGCATCGGCTGTAGTAGTGTCGATAACGCTGAGTCCGTCGTCGTCGTCATCATCATCGTCGTCTGCCGAGCTGTTTACCCGGTCTTTTGTGCGAGTCCACCTGGTGTAGTTGGAATGCCTGCTATCCCCGTACGACGGCGGCATTGGGATGAGCGTTGAATGCGAGTCGCTAATTAATCCCTCCTGGTGACTCGCTGCATCGAGGAGCATCGATTCGGATGCATGGTGGTACATAGGGGGCGGTGGACGTGCACCCTCTGGCGGACCAAGACCCCAATAGCGCATGTTGGCATGCGACAAAACAAACGCACGCGTGCCAACATTGACATTGAGCTTACACGGCCCGTCTGCAGACACAATTGGGTATAGACGATTCTGAACCCACGGCGTTCGCACATGGCAGACAATAGCGCCGTTAATAGCAAAGAACATCTTTCCTGAACGCGGCCTCCACCCAACGCCGATAGTATCGCTCGTACGGGCCCGGGGACACTTGCGACATGAATCCAGCGGGTGAGAGTAGTAGACGACGCCGTTAGCCGTGTGGTAGGCAACAGAGTTACTTGCCCATCCAGCCATGCGCAGTGGTGGATAGCTTTTCATGGCGATTCCGACAGCCACGTTAGTGTTCTCTGGCAGCTCGTCAAGCCTGACTTCAAAGTAGTAGACCCGCTGCTCGTTTGGAAACTGCAGATTGGATATCAGCGACTGCTCTTCGCCAGAGAACTCAATCTCCGTTCCGCTGTTGACAGCTACACCGGTGTTTTCGACAGATGGTGTAAACTCCCAGGCACTGGCACCATGCTCGATAACGTATTCGACCTCCTCCCCAACAATATTACCCTTGCTCTCGTCAATCGGATACATGTCTCGGTACTCGCAGGCGTAGGCGTAGTTGCGACTGGCACGCGATCCGCGGAGCTTTCTCAGGACCTCGTCGATATCAAGGCGCTGAATCGCCTCGCGCTTTCTGTCGCGAGTCCGCCGCCGCTGGTGGCGGGCATCGCTCTCGGGGCAACAGCTTAGGTAGCGATGACTACACGAAGGCCCGCAATCGCACAGCGACAGGTCTAGACTGTACAGGATGCGCAGGCGCAGAGCAAAGACTATGACTATAACGACAACAATAACGCAGGCTGTGGTAACCACGGCAATGGCTGCCGTACTGAGCATGGTGTTGGATACTTTCTTTTAAAGAAAAATGATATATTTGAGCTTGGGCGAAAACAGATAAGCCCGAAAGCGCTTCCTTTACACCTACATCTCTCATTTCTTGGAAATAAAGATTTGGAATCAGGTCTGCATGACAGCTGGCGCACAAACAAACGATCAGCACACAACATTAGACATGTGTAACCTACACCCGCTATGTAAATAAAACCTCATCGTTTGGAAACGTGTGTATATCTTTGAAACCACATACGACCCGCTCTACATTGTCAAGTCCGTGAGATCAAATCAAAGGCAGACCGGCAGCAGCTCATCAGCGCCCGGCCACGTGGCTCGGGGCTTGCGCTCGGTTCCCACCGTTGACCAAAGTTCCCACGGTCGTGGGAATAATCTTTTAGGGAATCGAGCTTGCGCTACTGCATCTTTGTCTTCTCCAGTTTCCAAAAAAAACCACTCCACTCTTTTCCTACAGTTCCTTTTGCCAACCGAGCCTCCTCTTGAATAGATCACTTTTGAAGCTATTATGATACCAGCAAGGACAACATCTGCACTACTGCGACCAAGCCTGCACGCCATGCTGGGCAAGGCCCAGCCACTAACTCGAGCTATGCGACCAGTGGGGGCGTCGTGGGTTTCAACCAGCAGCAAGACGCAGCGCAAGAAGGTTATGTTTCCTGGCGCGCTGAACTCGGTCTACACACACGACCTGCGGTTTGCATCGAGCGTAGAGTCGATCCCGACCTACCAGGTGATGGACACTGACGGCAACGTGCTGGACACGGCAAACGAACCGCAGGTAACGCGCGAGGAGGCTCAGCAGATGTACCGCAACATGCTTGTCCTTAACGCCATGGACCAGGTACTGTACGAGGCCCAGCGGCAGGGCCGCATCAGCTTCTACATGACGAGCTTTGGCGAGGAGGCGCTTATCGGCAGTGCTGCGGCTCTGGACAGCAGCGACGTCGTCTTTGGTCAGTACCGCGAGGCAGGGGTACTGCTGCACCGCGGGTTTACGATCGAGCAGTTTATGAACCAGTGCTACTCCAACGAGCGCGATCTTGGCAAGGGTCGGCAGATGCCGGTGCACTACGGCACGCGAGAGCTCAATTTCCAAACGATCTCGTCGCCGCTGGCAACACAGATTCCGCAGGCGGCCGGTGCAGCATACGCACTGCGACGCGAGGGCAAGAAGCGGTGTTCTGTGTGCTACTTTGGCGAGGGAGCAGCTAGCGAGGGCGACTTCCATGCTGGGCTTAACATGGCAGCAACGCTGGGCTGCCCTGTAATCTTCTACTGCCGCAACAATGGCTATGCGATTTCGACGCCGGCAGTCGAGCAGTACCGTGGCGACGGCATTGCCAGCCGCGGTATTGGCTACGGCATCGATACGATCCGTGTTGACGGCAACGACGTGTGGGCCGTGTACGCGGCGACGCGTGCCGCACGGCAACTCGCTGTCGAGCACAGCCGCCCGGTGCTGATCGAGGCAATGACGTACCGCGTCAGCCACCACAGCACCTCTGACGACTCGTCTGCATACCGCTCCCGAAAGGAGGTGGAGGACTGGACCACCCGCGACAACCCGGTGGCGCGCATGCGTGCGTGGCTCGAGCGCCGTGGCTGGTGGGCAGCGGGCGACGATGCCGAAGTCATCAAGGCGGCCAAGACCGAGGTGTTGCGCGCGTTTGCGGCGGCAGAACGGCTGAAGAAGCCGGCGGTGCGCAACCTGTTTGAGGACGTGTACGACCAGCTGACGCCCGAGCTCGAGCGTGAGCGCAGCGAGATTGAAGCGCTGGCCCGCAAGTACCCGGACTACTATCAGGTGAACGACTTTGCGCGCGATAACTAGGTTTTTTAAAATATATATATAATAAAAAGATTCTTCTGTCTATTGTAGTCTGTCGCGCGAAAAGTCCACGTTAAGCCCTTCAAAGATCGATGCCGGCGGGGCGCCCTCGTAGCAGATGCGGTAGATGTTGGTGAACAGCGGGAAATGGTCGGTTACGCCGCAGCCGTCGATGTAGGCATGCACCTCACCGGCCGTCAGATAACCCTGCAGCTTCTGGCCGTTGAGCAGGTCGCGCTCGAGCTCGTGCATGGGCTTGCCGGTGCGCACAAACTCCTCGGCCAGGCGGCGGTTGCGGCCGCCGTAGCAGGTGGTGATGACGTCGGCGATGCCGCAGCTCTCCATAAACGTCGAGTCCTGGATGCGCGCGCCCGAGATGTGCATTGCCAGGCGCCGCATCTCGAGGAAGCCGATGCGGATGACCGCCGCCTTGGTGTTGTTGCCCAGCCCGAGCCCGTCGATAAAGCCTGCGCCGACGGCCACGACGTTCTTGAGCGCGCCGCAGAACTCGACGCCAATCACATCGCTGATGCAGTTGACGCGGAAGTACGGCGTGTTGAACAGCGACCGCCACACAATGGCTTCGTCAGGGTCAGCACAGCCAATGGTGGTCTCGCAGTACCTCTCCTCGGCAATCTCGTTCGCAATGTTGGCGCCGCTGAGCGAGGCCACCGGAATGGCGAGCGTGCGGTGGATGATTTGTGTCATGGTCGTCATCCCCTGGCTGCTGATGGCAATGCCCTTTATCAGCGAGATCGCACGCGCATTCGGCGCCGTGTGTCCGTGCACCGTGTCGAGCAGGTGCTGGATAAACTGGTGCGGGATGACCACGACAATGTGCGTCGCATCGCGCACAGCCTCTGCCGCGTCGGCCACGGCGACGACGTTCTTGGGCAGCTTGTGGCCAGGCAGGTATCTACGCAAAACAGAAAAAAAAAGAGGTCTGGAAGTTAGCGCATGCAGTTATCTGCGTCAATTGTGCCTGCCATTGGTGCCAGCGTGCTTACTTGACGTTCTCGTGCTCGGTGTTGATGATGTCGGTCAGCTTGCGTCCGTCGACCATCTCCTCGTGCACCCAGATCCTGACGTCGTTGTCAAAGTCGGCCAGCTTTGTGACGTTGCTGCCGATAATCCGCGCCGCGGTCGAGCCCCTACACCAGAAGCAGGTAGACACAGAGAGAGAGAGATAAGAAGTCAGCTTTGAGCGGCTGCTGCTCGGGGTTGCTAGCAAAGGGCGCGTATGCGCGCTGCCGCTATTTACCATCGCCTCTCCTATCTTTGGAAGCAAGCGGTTGCCAAACATACCAGTTCCCGGATCCAAGGATGCAGACCTTGTTTTTAGGTGTCGATGTCATGCCGATAAAGGGTGCGGGTTTTCTAAAGGTCGTATACAAGCAATATTTAGGACGAAAAGTTGAAAAGGGAGAAGAAGCAAGGGAGCAAATACTGCCACGTCGCACCGCCGTCGTTATCAAACCCAGTCTGATCATAATAATCTGTTATTTTAAGAAAAGTGCGAATGAACCGTACGATCCTACTCAAAACTTTACCTGGCACAAGTTTTACCAGCAGCGTGACGACGTCACGATTTATGTGTTTCCGTATTTCTTCATTCTAAAATGACATGGTGTTGCTTGCGCCTAGATCTGCTGTAATGTTTACACCCAGCATCGCTGCAACGACCTTGAATTTTTGCTGCATCTTTTTGATACGGTCGGCAAAGTGCGCGCCCTCGATGTTTGTTGTTGGCGCATCATCCAGCAGTGCCTTGATCTCGACCAGCTTCTTCTGCACGCGTGCCGGCACCACTTCGGGGTGTGCATCGGCTGCTGCCAGCCACTGCTGCACCCAGCCCTGGTAGAACCCGAGATCTTTGCCGATGTCGAACCCGCTATCGCATCCCATCTCGCGGCCCTCGACGGCCCCGATAGCTTTTCCGTCCTCCATGCCAAGCAGGTACCCCGCATCCTCGAACCTAGACGAGATAATAGTGGCAGTCTCTTGCTGTGCAATTAGCGTGGTATGAGGGCTAAAGCAGAACACAAGAAACAAACAACAGTCCAGACCTACTCTTCTTCAATGTCAAGCACCTGGGCAAGCGGATCGTCGTTACTCATCGTCAAAAAAAAAATACCACAGTGGCCAGTAGTGATGAACGCATTCCAACCACGCACAAAGAGCCTGCGCTGAACAAAACCACCGCCTGGTGATGCGGAAATGCACAAACGCACCACTTATGTGACTGGCCTGCGTTTCATTCAAAAGTCACGCACCATCACACATCCACCAAGGGGATTTTGTTTCGTCCTTTTGTTCACTCTTTGTACTTTTTCCACTTTCACTTTTTCAGTTAATTTCGATACACACAAAGGCATTAGCCTATTTTTCCTTCCAATTCACCTCCTTTTTCAACTGCGACCGTCGTATTTCTGCACTCACTGCCTGCCACATAGAGTAAATAGCACAAATGCCGACCTTTCAGCGGCTTCTGGCCATAGCGTGCCTGGGAATCTGTGTTTTGCAGAGGGCTGCCAGCACGGCAGCAGACTCGTTAAATGGCGGCTCGGAGGATAGCATGCGCAGGTTCAGCGCGTGGGGCTACTATACAAAGTCTGCAAACAGAGGGTGGACGTCTGATATGCGGCTTGGCAGCAGCGGCAGTGCTGGCGATGGCGACGATGACGAGCTGATCACTATTCTCATATTGGTTGCGTCACTCTGTGGCATCTTGTTTGGAGTCGGGTTCATATTCTTGATATATTTTACATGCGCAGTAGCTGTACGGCGTCTGCGCAGAGCCGTATTTGGAATTGACGACGACGGCATTTCTGAGCGCATGCGCAGACAGCTGCTTTCAGATGACGACTCGCGCCAGAGCTACGAGCTTGGTCGGGCGTTCGAGCGCCAATATCCGTACGGAAGCGTCAGCACCCAGCTTACTGACGAGCAGCAGGCCGAAATCCGCGAAAAGGGCGTCGATGCTTGGGAGTTTGTAGTCGACCTGGATGTCAACGCAATGCTTCAGAGCAAAACCGAGGTTCTGTTTATGGGCGGCGAGAACTGTGTGCAGACCAACCTACCCCTTCCAAAAACAAACTCGGTGTACTACTTTGAGGTCAAAATCGTTGAAAAGCCAGCCGACGTGAATATGTGGATTGGCCTAGCGACCAAGCCGTACCCAGCTTGGCGGATGGTCGGGTGGAACAAGTACTCGGTGGGTTACTGCGTCAACAATGGCAGCGTACATCAAAACAACCCATTCAAGGGAACACGTGTCGGCGAACAGCTCTTTGTAGGCGACATAATAGGCATCGGCTTTCAGCCTCGCAGCGGTGTCGTTTGGTTTACTCGGAACGGTCGCCGCTACAAGGCCATTGCCTCCGGGATGCTCTACGACGTGTTCCCAACCATCTCGGCCGACGGCCCCTGCTCGTTCAGCGCAAACTTTGGCCAGCGTGGCTTTGTATTTATAGAGGCGAACGTAAAGCGCTGGGGGTTCGGCCCCATTGAAGGCTCGATGCAGCCACCGCCCATATACGGCGCTAACCAGAACACGATTCTACTGGAAGCCGCAGTGGTTTCTTCAGACAGCGATGCTGAGGACGATGCTGACACTGAAAGTGCAGGTGCTGGATCTGAAGCGCCCAACAGCATTGCCATCGACATTGACGCGAATATCGCCGAGTCGAGTAACAATACTAGCAGCAGACAAAGTCCGTTTGTGGTAGTCATTTCGGACCCGAATGCCGCGCCATCGTCCTCTTCGCGGCGCCAGCACAGGCGACGCCAGCAGTCCAAAAACCGTCCTCCCCTGTACCAGGAAGACGACCCGATTGCAGCACAGCTACTTGAGGCCGGATCGACATCGCTCGAGCCCGTCGTCGACTACAGAAACAAACTTGCAGATGTGCTGGATCCGCATGATGACCCTGCCAATGGGATGGGCACCATTCCCGAGTCTTCACCGGAGTCACAGTCGCCCCAGTCCTGATTTTGGCACATCGTCCTCCGCACCAAGGCATACAACACCATTCTCCTCACGCTCTGTAATACTTTCTTTCCTCGTCATCCAATCCTGAATATTGACCGGCACATGATTCTTGTCTGAAAAAAGTGCGCGATTTTGTACCCCTTCTTTTTATCTCCAGAATTCATTTTTAACAAGCATGGCATCCTTTGTTCAACAGAACGTTGATATCCCCTACACTTCGCGTCGGTCGGCCGTGTATGGAACCCGGTACATGGTTGCATCAACCCAGCCACTTGCAACCGACGCTGGACTTCAGATTCTTGCAAAGGGAGGGAACGCGGCTGATGCAGCGGTAGCGGTAGCTGCTGCTCTTGGTGTCACTGAGCCATTCTCAACCGGGCTGGGCGGAGATTGCTTCTGCCTGTTTTACTCAGCAAAGGATCGGAGTGTTCGCTATCTGAATGGATCTGGACGAGCGCCAGCCGGGCTGACGATCGATAGGCTGCGGAATGAGTTTGGTATTAGCGGCAGCGAGATTCCCTTCCACAACGTGCACGGCGCCACCGTTCCAGGTGCGGCTGCCGGGTGGGTCGACACGGTAACTCACTTTGGCTCGGGAAATCTGTCTCTGGCGGATATTATTCAGCCTGCGATCGAGTTGGCAGAGCACGGATTTCCCGTAGGCGAGCTGACAGCCCCGTTTTGGCGTGCTGGGGCAGAGGTTCTGCTAAAGGCATCGCCAAATGGTGGCGAGCTGCTTATCGATGGTCAAGCGCCTCTGCCAGGCCAGGTCTTCCGCAACCCAGCTCTTGCATCTACAATGAGGCATCTGGCCAAGCACGGAGCTACCGGGTTCTATGAGGGACCAGTAGCCGATGCCATCATCGAGTGTCTCCAGGCTCAGAAGAGCGCGATGACACATGATGATCTGCGTGCTCACCAAAGCACACTGGGCATCCCAGACTCGCTTGAATATCGCAAATATCGTCTGCATGAGTGCCCGCCCAATGGCAGTGGGCTTGCCGCACTGCTAGCTCTGGGAATCGTCGGCACGCTTGAAAACTCTGGAGCTGTTCCACCGGTCGACTCGATGGTCCACAACGGCGCCGAATACCTGCATATGGTAATCGAGACGCTACGCCTCGCATTTGCTGATGCACGACACTATATATGCGACCCAGAGTTTTGCTCGGTGCCTGTCTCAGAGCTGCTTGGTGCGGAATACCTTGCCGAGCGAGCCAGACTGTATGACCCAATGCATGCAGCTGCCGATGTTTTACATGGCCGACCGCTGGGCGGCTCTGATACCGTGTACTTTACTGTAGTCGACCAAGAGGGGAACGCGTGCAGCTTTGTCAACTCGCTGTACCACAGCTTTGGCACTGGGATTGTTCCTCGTGGCTGCGGCTTTGCTATTCATGACCGCGGCGGGCTTTTTAGCCTGGATCCCTCGCACGCCAATTGCCTTGAGCCCGGGAAACGTCCGTATCACACGATCATCCCTGCAATGGTTACCATCGACGACGATCTGTTCATGTCATACGGGATCATGGGTGGGTACAACCAGCCGCAGGCACATCTGCAGGTTCTGCTCAACACCGTCTGCTTTGGCATGAATCCGCAGCAGGCGCTAGATGCCCCGCGGATCTGTATTCAGGTCGAGGATGGCCGTGTGGCTATCGAAGACGGAGTCGACCAGAAAACCATCGATGCGCTCCGCCACATGGGCCACAACGTCTATGTCGTCACAGGTCTCCAGCGCTCGCTGTTCGGCCGCGGTCAGATCATCAAGCAGCACATCGACCAATTATCAGGTGTCCGCGTGCTGGTCGGTGGCTCAGATCCGCGGTCTGACGGACAGGCCCAAGGTCGTTGATTTCTGTCTGTATCTGCAGAACTTGACAACAATGCAGAATCTGCAGAACAAGAGAATTTGGGAGATTTGCGCAATAAGTGCTGGGGAGAAATGAATGTGTTTCCCCACAGATTTTTCTGAAAATAATGGACGTGTTGATGTCCAGAGTCCCCAGAGAGCATTTGACATTCGTTTATATATTTATATATAGAGAGAACCTAGCCGACACTAATCCCAACAGCCGACCCTGACACCTGCTGACTTTATGGACGATTATAATGATGGAAGCAACTCGGTGATGTCTTTATTACACCATGGCCATTTGACTACATCCCCCTTCTTTTGTCATGACATGTGTATCTGCAAATCAAATGCAGACATTAGACATGTCCGGCAATTTAGTGTCTGAGCACCGTTATCATCTGAGCAGAAAACGGGGGTTCTCTTGCAAAATATGAGAGTCCAACGATGGCAGGGATGCTGCTGGTCGCATATACTTGTTGCTAAACAAGTGAGATTTCGAACATGTAGATGTACGTGCGTACACATTGATATTGCCCGAGATGCCGTTCTTTTTCCCCGAGTCCTAGGGAATGAAAAAAAAGGATGGGCGATCCGTATTCTTTTTTTGGAAAAATGGTTGGTGTTGTTGTTGCCATTGCAGCTACTTGCCCAACGTATAAATTTTCCAAATGATGTGTAAAATCTGCACTTCTCTTTTGCTTTCCTCTCTCTCTCTCTCTTCATCTTTATCTCTTTTATTTTTTTTCAAGATGATTATTGATAACGCTAGCCCGTCCAACGTCGTCAGTGCCTTTGGCCTCGTATGGCCAGATGCTCTGCGCATCCGCGGCTCAGTCATCCGCATTGCCTTTCCGCCAGTGTTTATCATGACCGGCTATGGCGTTGGCATTGCGTTTCTCATCAAATCCCACCCCGAGTATGCCATAAGCCTGACAGTCATGTCGCTTATTTCGCTGGTCTTGTCGCTGCTGCTGGTCTTCCGCACAAACTCGGCGTATGACCGCTACTGGGAGGGGCGAAAGATCTGGCAGGACCTCAAGGTCAGCTCGCGCAACCTTATCCGCTCGTTCTGGGTCTCTGTGATGGAAAACTCGATTGAGGATAGCGTGATGAAGCGCCAGGCCATGAAGAATGTTGCCGCCTTTGCCATCGCGGTCAAGCACTACCTGCGCGGCGAGGACGGACTAGACTATGCTGACTACGATGGCTTGCTGTCTCCCGAGTTCCGTCTGCAGTACACCTCGCGCAACAATGCCTACAACTACGGGGCTATTCCGGCATCTGGAAGCAACAGCCCCGAGATGGTCGTTAGCCACGGTTCGCACCTCCACATCCAGCAGACCGCAGAGGGCTGGGAACGGTCTGCTGACACGCCGCTGCCGTCGCAGGTTCTGTACGAGCTGCAAAAGTTCTGCGAGCACATTCAGGACAACCACCTGATCCATGTGCAGTTCTATGCAAGCCTTCTGACAAGCATAAACACACTTGGCACCCTGGTTGGCTCCTGCGAGCGCATTGTATCGACGCCCATTCCCCTCGCCTACCGCATCCACCTGCATCACGCACTGTACCTGTATCTGCTCGTACTGCCGTGGGCACTGGACTTTAAGAGCGTTGCCAAGACCATCGTGATTCAGTTCGTTGTTTCGTTCATGATGATCGGTATCGACTGCATCTCTCGTGAGATCCAAAACCCCTTTGGCTACGACGCAAACGACCTGCCGCTGGACAACTACTGCGAGAGTGTTCTTATCGAGCTCAGCTATGCGCTGCGCCATCGCGCTCCAAAGGCACTCGAGCTCGCCGAGGACACCATGTCCAACTCTGTCGACATCTCCAAGATCGGCGGCGGTGCTGCGCCGCCGGGCGCGCTGGCCACGGCCGGCACTGGCACCAGCTAGGCCTTTATGTACACTGACTACGCATGCACACACTCAGCACTGGAACCTGAGCATGTCACATTTGTAAGCCATTCATTCCTCGCAACCTTCAAAATAAACTCTATGCTTTATTTGGACCACGGTTTGTTTCGCGACTCTTCAGTACCATTGTCAACTCTTTGATTGTCCTGTCGATTGCAAATAATCGGTAATGTGGTCGAACAGCCTTGTTTAGACGCCGTCTTGGCTCTCTGTCAACTTTCTTCTTCTGTCAGCGGTTCCCCCCGTGCCCCCTCTGCCCCCAGATAATATTGGCTTCTCTCGACGATGCATTCAACTCTGCGGTTCTCTTTGGAGAACAAGCAGGATTCTTTGCGACCAGACGAGCCGCGTAAATAAACGTGTTTTTCTCTTTGCAACAAGGTTTGTTTGTCTCTACTCTCTGCTCTCCACCTTGATGGTTTTCCTCTTTTTTAGTTCTAAACATATATTCACTCGTACGCTAAACGGTGTGGCTCTGTGCCCGCATCTCGATATCGCTTGCTCGTACCAAACAGTCGTCTAATACAACCTTCCAGCAATGCTATCAAGCGGCATTAGCTCCAGACTTCAGCAGTTGCAGAATAGGGGTGGCAGTGATGATGGCACTCAAAATGATCTACCACGGACATGCGCGGAACAGCCTCCCTCAGTCGGATATGGTCGCCAGACCGTGCACCCACGCGCCTCAGCTCGCAGAGGCCTTGCCGCCGATCTCATCAACAAATTCAATCAAATGGCGACTGCGCCCACGTCTGAGCAGGCGGCAACACTAGGCCGGAATGCCAGTCGGATGCATTCATCAAACAGCAGCATTCACAAAATATTCGCACATACAACAGAGCCCAGTCCATGCAAGGAAGCCTGCGTCTTTGAGCAGCAGCAGCCATCGCCAGCAGCCAGCATCGGGTCTGCCTCGCCGGTTGGAGGCTGCTCAACAAACGACGCCGCCGATGATGACGAAGGTATTGTTACAGCCAAAAGCACAGTAACTGGCTCTGGCGCCACAGTGCCGCCATCCGATTTGTCGGGAGTTATTGTAGCAGACGCCACCTCATCGCACTTGATGTCGCCGGTGCACCCGCGTGTCGAGTCGCTGACCGAACCGTGCAGCGGCGAGGCACGGTCTTCGCCGTTTCTTAGCGACAGCGAGCTTAACCGCGCGCTTTTCGAGATCCAGGAGTTCAGCCGCGACATGAAGATACTGCTCGATGGTGGCCTTTGATCAGCTGCCACCATTTAATCCGTACGTAGTAGCACGTGAGCGCGTATGCAGCTTTGGAGTGTTTCGTCACGCTCGCTCTAACATCGTTTTTCCCTTTCATTTTATTTAAAAAAAATGCATTCAACATTATTTTGCTGCCTCTAAGACCATGGACGACTACGACCACAATTACAACGAAGAGAATGCCTGGTCGACTGTAATGACGACGCTCTCGGCAGCGAATTCCAATAGGGAGGACAGCCACTCTGAGGCGAATGCGTCGACAGCGGCGACGGTACAAGTCGCAGTCTCACAAAGTGCACCATCGGACAACAGTCCGCCCACAGTACCAGCGGCAACACCACAGCACCAGAGACATGACCAGGCTGTTCCTGCTCGCAGCCGTGGGTTGACAAGCACATTGAGTGGACGCAGACATCGGCTTGAGGCACAGGTGCAGGAGGCGCCCCAGTCAAACTGGTCGCCATTATCGTCGAGCACAGCTCCTGACAACGACGGGTCTGGTTCGAGGCCACATTCAGCCGGCACACCAAATCTGGCTAACCCTGGAGACATTTCGCCATCCTTTAACATACAACGAAACAGCAGCCGTGCAGCGCAAAGCCCAGGCAGACCTGCTCTGCAACAGCAGCAGCAGCAGCAGACAGTTCATGGGCAGAAAGACAATGCCTTGCCGTATGTACAGGCACGGCGAGGCAGCGGTCTACGCAGATACCCTGAGCATGATAATTCCAGTAGAAACAATGCTGGTATCTCTGGTGGTAAAGGCGGCGATGAAGCGGATGCACCTCCACCAGAATCCTTACTGGTTGAAGTGCCGCCTCCGAATCGTCACAAGAGTACTCAGCAATCTGGTGAACCGACGGCTGTGCCAGTCAGAAGGTATGCGTCCCGAAGCACGCGACAACAGGCCATCGCCTGGGGCAGCCCCCCACATCAAAGCCCTCCTTCAGAAGCGAACTTGGCTCCCGACGGTGCAGATACCACCAGAGGTGGAGGCCCGGCGGGCTTTGTAAGGCGCGCAGCACATGCAGTGCACGCACGCATACACGATATGAGCGGGCATGCCGCCGATGTTCCGCACCTCGGGTCGCCCATGCCTCCGCCACGGCAGCACCACGCGCAAGAGGAAGTATATGGCGATGGCCGTGCATTTTCCGCTTCGACTGCCTGGCCACGTCGAGCCGGACGCCAGCAGCGGTCGCGAGCAGCCCCGGCAACACCACTGAGCTATCGCGAGCGAGCGCTACGGGCATGGCGCGACTCGAAGCACCAGGACGACTTTTTCTGCAGGGTATATTCCTACTTTGCAGGCAAAGGTGTGCTGACGATTGTGCTGGCGCGTGTGCTACAGCTAGTGACCCTCGGGTTTGTTGTTGCGCTGAGCACGTTTGTCTTTGGCTGCATCGACCATGCCAAGGTTCGCAAGCAGCGGTCGCTGTCGGAGGTGGTGATCCCGCAGTGTACGCGCCAGTTCTCGTGGACCGTGGCTATCCTGCTCTATTCGTTTGTCGTGTTCTGGCTGGCGCAGATGGTTCGCACCGCGCTGGACATTCCGTTGCTTCTGGAAATCCGCGCATTCTTTACCGAGGTCCTTGGAGTTCCGCCGGCAGACATTGGCACTGTTGCCTGGCATGAAATCGTCGACCGGATGGTCAAGCTGCGCGATGTCGAGATACGCGAATACCGTGGTCTAACCAAGAGCCGCATTTTGGGCTATCGCCTGACTGCGGACAGCATTGTCAATCGGATAATGCGGCGCGAAAACTACATGATTGCGCTGTTCAACAAGGACGTGCTGAACATCAGCATACCGGGGCTAAGCAAGGACCAGGTACTGACAAAGGCCCTGGAGTGGAACCTATCCTTCTGTCTTATGAGCTACCTTTTTGACGAGCGCGGCCAGCTGCGACACCGGTTCCTCAAAGAGTCCAACCGGGATATTCTTGCCAAGGGTCTGCGTCGGCGGTTCCAGTTTATGGCCGCTATCAACATGATGTTTGCGCCGTTCATCGTTGTTTTCCTGATGCTCTACAGCTTTCTGCGCTACTTTGACGAGCTCTATCATGAGCCGGGCACGCTCATGTCCCGTGCCTTTACACCGTATGCCAAGTACAAGTTCCGCAACTTCAACGAAGTCCCACACTCGTTCCACAGACGCCTGAGCTCTGCCCACCCAAAGGCAACGCTGTACCTTGGCCAGTTTCGCAATGACGCACTCATTACGGTTGCGCGCTTTGTCTCGTTCGTCGCAGGTTCGTTTACAGCCCTGCTGCTAGTGCTTACGGTATTTGATAACGAGCTCAGTCTTGAGTTTGAGATCACGCCCCATCGCACCGTTCTGTTCTATATTGGCCTGTTCAGCGCGATTCTGGCAGCTGCACGGGGCATGGTTCCAACAGAGGAGCAGGAGTACCTCCATCCAGCGTGGATCATACGCGATGCTCTCGAGGACCTCCAGTATATGGAGCCCGAATGGCGTGGAAAGCTGGATACGACAATGGTACGCCGCGACTTTGAAGCATTGTTTAGCTACAAGCTTCTCATCTTTGCACACGAGCTTCTTGGCGTTATAACCGCTCCGTTCGTCATGCTGGTGTCGCTTCCAAGCTGTGCCGAGCGCGTAATCGATTTCTTCCGCGAGTTTACAGTCCACGAGGGTGGACTAGGGTATGTCTGCAGCTTTGCCGTGTTTGACTTTGAGAGACATGGTAATGTCAAGTTTGCCGCGCCTGCTCGCGCTCCTAACGAGCATCTTACCTCAAATCATGGTAAGATGGAACAGTCCTTCCTGGCATTCAAGGCAGACTATCCGGAATGGCAGCCACGCGACCAGGCTGGATCAATATACTTGCAGCGTGCCCAGAACACACAGCACGATCTGTGGCGAATGGGGAGTGGCATCTCTGGCGCTGGTGCTGGTGCCGGATGGCAGGGAAGGCTTCTTCAGCAGCAGCGGATGGCGGGATCCATATATCCGACAGGCGCCAGCCTCTACAGACCAAATCACGGAGGCGCTGGTCCGGGTGCAGGTGTCTCGAACCAGGCTGTAGGAAGTATGCTCCGCCCAGTCCCCGAGGGTGCACCAGCTAATTTTGCTGCCGCTGCCGCCACAGCTCGATCACAGTACGCCTTCCAGCCGCCCGGATTTACTAGCCCAACTGCTGCCAATCTAAACCAACAGCAAAGCCTGGCCTCGCAGGCAATGTTACCGTTTGGCCCTACGCTCGGTGCAACTGGGCCTGCTGCTGCTGCTACTGCTGCTAACAGCAATAGGGACAAGGGCAAAGGCAGATCGGCCGGCGATATGTCACCGGTCGAGAGACTTGCGCTTTCATCCCTGCCGCTGGTTGCGTCAGCTGAGATGGGTAACTCGCTCGAATTTTCTGTGAACGCCGGACGTTTCGATGCACAGCCCTCGGCGGGCATATTCTCGATAGTCAACCAGCTCTACGAGCAACATCGGCCGTAGCCCCATTGTTTTGATCTGGATGTTGATTAGAGCTTGTTAGGCTTTGAATTATTATTAAAACGGTTAGACACTAGAGATGCAGCGCTGCCTTGAGCTCCTTCTCGCGCTGCTCAGCCTCAGCCTCTGCAAGCGCCTTCTTCGCCTTGCGCGCTTGGCGCTCGATGTAGACATGACGGTTGGCAATGATACGCTCGATGATCGTGGTTGTTGTAAGATCCAGGCGCGGGTGCTCAACCTCTTTGTAGATGTCTAGGGTCTTGGGCAGCTCGTAGGGATCCCTGCCGTCAATGTCGAGCGGCTGGTCGCTGGCACCATGTACAACCACGTCGACGTGATAGACGTCCTCAAGCACATCCTTTGTAACACTATACGGTGCGCCAATAATGACCTCATCGACATAGCGGCACTGGAGTGCTCCCAGAACGCGCTCTTGCAGATTCATAACAGGGAAGTTGCCGCCCTTGATAGCATTGACGGTCTGGTCATCGTGGATGCCGACCAGAAGATAGTCGCCTAGCTCGCGTGCGCGCTTGAAGAATTCGATATGGCCTGTATGGAACAGATCGAAGGCGCCGTCGACATAGACAACCTTGTCCCCGGCCTTGGGCTCGCGTCCAGATGAAAACTGGATAATCTTCTTGGACGTAGATAGGTAGTGTGCAATCCCAGTCAGGGCACCGGCCGGAAGCGACCCCTGAGTGAAGTTTGCCACAGCAGCCTCGTCGACGCCCTGGATCGGCGACTTGACTGTACGGCTACCGCGGATATGGTGGTCGCGTGTGAGAAGCAGCATGCGGCCAACAAGCTCGGTGGTCGAGATGCCGACGGTGCGCTTGCACTCCTTGTACCGACCAGCATCCTTGACGATCTGGTAGCAGTCGGTTCCATCGGCGGCAGTGGTGATGTCATCGCCATGGACCACAAAGTCGATGTTGTATTCGTCCAGGACCTCGAGTGTGGTCACATATGGCGCGTCCTTGACAATCTCGTCAACCCACTTGCAGGCAGCGACGGCGGCGTACCGCTCCTCCTCCTTCATGACACAGGGTCCCTTGTTCTTTTCAATCTCCTCGTCAGAGTGGACGCCGACGACAAGATAGTCGCCCATCGCCCTTGCCTGACGCAGCGCGTTAGCGTGGCCAAAGTGCATCATGTCGAAGCAGCCATCAACCCAGACCCTACACACTAAGCGTGCTTGTTAGTAAGTGCCGTGGATAGAGCAGAGCGTTTTTCGTGTCAGATTAGGTTTTGGCAAAGCACATGAGTGTCGCCAATTTGCGGAGTGATACCTACCGAACCGGCTTGCGTCCGGCTGTGGTCGTATCAAAAGTCTCGATATGTGACATTAGTGGAAGAAGAGGAATAAAAAAGACAGCAACAATAGTATGGAAACTACAAACGATAAACCAGGTCAAGAGACAAAAAGAGCCATAGTTCATAATTGTTGACGTGGCCGTTTTCATTCATGTGAAGATCACACCGCACGTTGTGTGATTGGGCGCTTCAGTTGGCTAATCTTGTTACCGTCTTTGGTACCTTTTTGTTTACGGTTTTATTTTATTTTATCTTACTTTGGCTGTCTGAGCACATACTCACCGCCATGTCGATGGGAAAGCCATACAGGCAGAGTGGCCCGACACAGCTTCGGCTGATGGCCGCGATGGACGACCCCGAGGCTGGCTGTCACAAGGCGTTTATGGACAGCAGCAGCGGGACGGTCGTATGGAAAGTAGATGACAGACTGGTGCGCAGTTTTCTGTTTACAAAAAGCGGTCCTGATTCGGACCATGTATCATTGGCTACAGGTCTTTTGGAGCATGTCATATTCACTAGATTCAGTGCTGAGGAAAGATGCTCAGATACCGGCAATGGGGACCGCCAATACACCGTTGCGCTTTGTCTTTTCCACAAGGACATGCTAGCCATTCGCTACTACTCTGGCGAGGCATTTGGGATCTCACTGCCATTTAGCATCCAGAGCGTGCACGCATTGCATGTGGGGCTTTTGGTCCAGCGCCGGGTGAATGATTCAGCCGAGACAAGCCCGTTTGCGACTAGTGTTCCTACGATCTTCAGTCTGCTTAGTGCACGAGGCGAATTCAAGGTGCTGGGTATCAAGCGCACTCTTGATCCCGACTATATGCGTCGGCAACGAGACAAGCAGCCCTTGCTGAGCCCCACACCTACACGTCCCAGCGCCCATCCGACCGGCGGCTCTGCGGTGTCAATACTTAGTGACCCGGCAATTAAGATTGTAGATACAGCGATCAGCAGACGGAATAGCGCGGTATCGCAGTATGTGCTGTGTTGGGACTCATCTGAGCAGAGCTACGTTGTGTTTCGAGGATATGCCATGGACCCTCTCCAGGCTGAAAAGGACAGTATTGATGCCACAGCCACAGAACCAGCGCTGGATGACGCATCTGGCTCTGCTACCAGCAACATCAGTGACACAGATTTCGAATTCGACCTCGATGTCGACATGGACGTCGACTATGGCGCTGGTGCCGGTAGCGAGCGAGCGAGTTGGATGTCTGCAACACGAAATCGGCCCGGGCGCCAGTCCTCGCTGTCGGTGCACCGGCGGTCGTCGGCGGCTGTGTCGGCAATGGCAATGGCCGCAGCCTCACGCCGCAAAAGCGGCTTTGGTTCTGCAATGAAGAACGACCGGCGAAGCTCAATGCTTGGACGCGTCTCATTCAACGACTCGCCAGGATTCAGCTACGCAGTCGACATACTTCGCGAGCAGAAGCAGATGAGGGCCGACTTTGTTCTGCACATGTGCTGGAAGGAGCAGCGCCAACGCAGCAATGCTCGGCGCATCGATACCCAAGAGGCACAGATCTGTATTGTTCATTCGTCTTCAGGGGCAGATATTATCTGCATCTTTAGCGCCGATACTGGCCAAGTCATTGGCGTGGACTCGGTCGGGCTTGTGGAGGTGTTTCGGCACGCAGCCCGGTCCATAGCGTCGGCGCGCTCTACTCGAAGCGAACTCGAGGATCTGTTGCTCGTGACGTCAGACGGACAGCTCGCCTTGGTACCTGGTGGCAACGGGAGTTGCGACCCCATTGGGCTTGATATTCCTGCGTTAGGTGCTGGTGTTGCGCATATTAACTACACCGCCGATGGAGTTGCTGCTGTCACGCTGGATGATGGGCGAGCTGAAACAGTATCTGTAAGGATCCACATGTCTCGCATAACATCAGCTGTAGTGGATGCGCTATCGATGGTCCTGTCCAAGGGCGCTAGCTCAACACTGCGTCGAACTGTTGCTGCATTAGCTTCGAAAAGTGACGACGCACACGAAGAGATTGAGCAGCTGGCACATTTGATTTCGACTGGCGCCGATAGGAGCCATCTTCACGTCGATCTCCCACAGTGCGTTCGTAGCGAGCTTTGCGAGCGTGCCGGTGCCGCTCTATATGTACTAATGCTGGTCTATAATGATGCCGCGTTGCACCGGGATAAACCGCGCACAGTAATCGACGCCATGGAAGGCCTGGTGGCAAGGTTTGTAAGGGCAAACGGAATGACTGCCCAGTACCAACGTCTGCTTTATCTAGGGTTCGGACTTGCATCGCTTTCAGGCTCAACGAATGAGGGCTACCAGCAGCAGACAACTCCTGCAAGCAACGTCGTTCTGCCATCGTTTACCAAATGGATGCTAGGATTGACAAATGACAGCAGTGTGCCTTTGGTGCGGTTTCCCTCTCTCGGAAGTGTCAACGAGCTCTTTGGTATTAGCGATGCAGAGACCTTTATTGCCTCTCGCGATCCTCTTATACTGCTTAGCACGGTAACGGACGTATTGTACCGGTTTGCGACCGCTCGAGATACCGGTGCAGCCGTCTTTTACAAACTTGCCAATGAGATCCATCCGATGCGGCTCCTGCTTCAGCTTACACCTGATATGCAGTGGCTTGTTCGTTCCGCTATCGAGCAGATGCGCACCCAGTGCGATCTTTCGTGGCCCAAGAGCGTCTTGACTCTTCTTGGCCGGAATGATCTGATTGCTAACGCTACAGCTGACATGCGTTCGAGTGAATCGCGGGTATTTGGCACGCCTGAAGAGGCTGACATCACCTTTGTCCCTGTGCCTACTAGCGCGGCTGAGTACGACGATAAGGCAGATCATGGCCACAAACCTGTGGCGATTGCTGATATTTGCGAGAAAGCTCTTAGCCAGCCAGCGAATGAGACAGGGAACAGTACCGGCATCTCTCTCTGCGCGACTGAGATCAGCGACGTAGCATTCAGCCAGGACCTGCGTGTAGAGGAAACAGAGCGCATGCTCAGTATCTCTGCTACAGCTCATGCCGACCATCCACAAGCCGATACCGCGTCGCCAGAGGCTGCCGACACAGCCAAGGCGCAGTATATGGATATACTTGCCTGTCGCACTCTCGCCCTCTCCGTCGGCCGCGCAGCATTTGGATACAGCACAATGGATCTGAATCTGCATGATGCACTGCCGATTAGCCATCCGCAGGTCCAAGCCTGCTTCCGTGGATACAAGATTAAGACGACGTGGTCCCCGTCGTCAGAGGTCGATATAAGCTGGCCGCTCTTCCATAGCGGCGTCTTAGCGGCCCTGTCAATCGAGCGCGGCCAGGCCAAAAGTGCACACCCGTCGTGGGTTTTGCTTAATTGGCCGGCCGAAAACTCTGCCGAAATTGAGCCGGCTACAGAGGAGGACCAGCAGAGGCATTACAGAGACTCGCTTGCTTCCCATGCCGGCTTCGTTCTTGGAATGGGACTTCTACAGACAGACGTCAGCCCAGCCACCGGTTTCTCCCACATCCGCCACATACCCAACGGCCCGCTTTGCAACATGCCTCCCTGGCAGGTTTTCAAGTATCTCAGCATTCGTCACGGCCTGACCTCAATTGCCCTGCTGCTCGGCTGTGCCTGCGCTCATCGCGGAACTATGGATGCCTCGGTGAGCAAGATCCTGTCTCTGCACATACCGACTCTCTTGCCCCCAGGATCGTCGGAGCTTATGCTCCTGTCGCATGGGACCCAGGCTGCAGCAATGCTTGGTCTTGGACTACTGTTCATGGGCTCTCAAAATCGCCGAATGACCGAGGTCATGCTGGGCGAGCTCTCTGCAATCAGGAGTGCATCTCTGTCTACAAACTCTGCCAGGCTTGATGGAGCTGATCCGACCGAAAGCACTGCCGAGTGCTACTCACTTGCAACGGGATTTGCTCTGGGGCTAGTTGTACTTGGGCAGGGTCTGTCTACACGATCCCTCGCGGATCTGCGTCTACTTGATGCCCTTACCGAGATCATCAATGGAACCGAGAGCGGCAGAGGCAGCAACGCAGCTCGTCACGAGTCAGAGACAGACATGTTTGGCCGACTCTCGATTGCGCCTAACAGCAGTGCAAACACCGCTAATGGCCGCAGCGGCGGACGTGCAGTAAGCGAGATTTCAGATCTGGGTGCTGTTGCAGCGCTAGGTCTAGTCTTTATCGGTACAAACTATCTCCCTGCCGCCCAGCGACTGGCGATACCGACGTCGCCACTTGAATTGCAGGCGGTCGACCCATTTATGCTAATGTGGAAGTCGCTGATGTACTCGCTTATAATGCTTACAGACGTTTCGCCTACACGGTCGTGGGTCGAGTCTCGGGTCCCATTGGGCATTACTGCAGACTCGGGTCCTGATATGAATCGTGCCAGACTGAATGTTGTGACAGCATCGTGCTTTGCTATCGGCCTGAAGTATGCCGGTACGGAAGATCAGGGTGCTCTTGTCACCGTGTTAGCCTACTTTGATGAGATTGAGGCTATCGCCAGAAGGCCGGCTCTGGGATACGAACCCAACCTGACACGCGCATCGGCTCAGTCATGTCTTGACACCATCTGTACAAGTGCCGCCCTGGTAATGGCCGGCAGTGGCGATATCGATACGATGCGGCGTCTGCGCAGCCTGGATGACGCTAGTGCATCAAAGACATACGGCAACCATATGGCATCTCATCTGGCTCTCGGTCTGCTGTTCATCGGTGGCGGTGCACGATTCACGCTATCAAACTCGCTCGGCTCGCTTGCAATCCTAGTCATTGCGCTTTTCCCTCGCTATCCCCAGAACTACGTTGATAATGGCGAGCACTTGCAAGCCTGGCGCCATCTATGGTCACTGTGCGTCGAGCCGCGCTGTCTTTTGGTCCGAGATGTTGTTTCTGGACGCATGTGTCGCGATTCGGTCATCACGCTGGTCAGCAAGCCTGTTGATGGCGAGCAGAGCACGCTCCGCCTTTCTCCGCCAGTGCGGTTTCCGTCCCTGGATCATGTAACATGTCTCAGCGTGGTTGCACCTGGGTTTATTCCTCTTAGCATTGATATAGGGTCGGATCCTAATCTGCGCCAGGCCATATCCAAGAGGCGTGTCATTTATATCCAGCCAGCCAGCTCGAATCATGACCTTATAGCTGCCGAAGCCAAGTCTGAACTTGGCTCAGTATCTGAATACCGTACCTGGCTCTCTGCTTCTCGAGATACGGTGCTTGGCGTTTGTCAGCAGCTGCAGGATGCACTGCATGATCTAGATAACCCCGGCTTGGATCCATTTCTAGTTGCTCTGACACGCTCCGCTGTTCACGCGATTCAGCGCATCCGCATGTGCACAAGCTATTCGTGTGCGTTGCCTGCTGAAGACCGAGCCATTGGTCTAGAAAGCTACGGCTATGGCCTGGCAGAAGATACGCAGCTGGCATGGCTAGACATTCTAGACGAGATTCGCAAGCTGGGCCAGATGGATTCGGTTCGACGTATTCTGTCGGCATACTGGGCAGGCGATCAGAGCTCTGAAACCATGTACTGCGTCGTCAGCATTATTAGCGTCGCCATAGATATCCCGAAACCGACCGAGATGAGTGAGCTGAAAAAGCTGGTTCCTGTTGCTTCAATCGTAGCCTATTTTCTGGACAACTGAGGTGATTCCATAAGTTTATACTGTAGTGCATATGCGATTTAGTCGGATGCCAAATCGGTGCTTCCTTGGATGTAATGCCAATACCCTGCATATATCCTCCAAAAATACTATTACAATGGAATGGCCAGTTTTAATGTCAGAGTTTCGGCGCTTGCCGGAGCACCGATTTCACCAAGCAGTTATAAGGAACGACATACAGACGTTGCAATGGCTTATTCAGACAAAGAAGATCGATGATGTATGCAATCGCGGCGCTGATGAAAACAGCTGGTCCTCGCTGATGCTTGCTGCGCGCCATGGCCACTTGGACGTATTCAAATATCTGCTGGATCTTGGACACGAAGATGAATCGATATCGACTGACCCAAAGGGGAATACGGTCCCCATCATCAGCGCACAGTACAAGCACGAGGATATATGTCTAGTGTACCTTGAGCGGTATCCAAAAACGATGTCGGTAGTCGATCGAGATGGAAGCAGCGCAATCAGCTGGGCTGCACAGAACGGCCTTAACCGCGTGATCCAGTGGATCCTGGACCATGGAGGAAACGCGAACCAGCGCGACATTGAGGGTAACACACCATTGCACCACGCTGCATCATGGAACCAATACTCGACAGTGACACTTCTATTAGAACGGGACGCACAGCCAAATTTAAAGAACCACAAAGGATGTACTGCTATTGACTACGCATATTCGCTATCCATGGATAAGCATATACGCGATTCGGTTTTGCGGCTGCAACAGCTCAAGCGGCAGCAGGAGTTGCAGAAGCAACACAACGGGCTAGCGGCGACCGCGATAAAGACAAGATCTAGCACCGATGCTTCCTTGTCTTCAAACATAGCAGCCGCGGTGTCGTTGAAACAGAAATCTTTGTCCCCTGAACATTCGTAGTTGTATTTATCTCCCTTTCTTTCTCCCAAAGATGACCAAGAGTTTAGTCGACCCGAAGAGCGGTTTTCTTGTTTGACTTGACCGCCTCATCGATGCTGCTCAGCAGTTTTACGTAGTAGCCTTTGTTGGATACAGGATCGTTGATGCCATCGGACAGCCGGTATTGCGCCCGGTACTTATTCGACAGAAGCCTGTTCAGCGCCGCGATCTCCTTCTCAACAAGCCCGATCCGCCTGTTTAGGTCGGCTCCACGCAGAGCACCGATTCTATCGAATTTCGTGTTCATTTGTGCCTTCAAGATACTCTTGTAGCAGTGCGTTGGTCGCAGCTTGTCGGCTGGCCACGAGCTTACGACCCGCTGATAAGCAGCATGCAACTCGCCCAATTTTCCCGTAAAACGCGACATTAGACTAAAAATATTTTGTAGAGAAAGAGAGAGAGAGAGAGAGAGAGAGAGAGAGCAAATAAAAAATGTAGGAGAAAAAAGATGGCAGCTTGATGGTGACTGCGGCACCCGGCGCAAAACATCATCCACCTGCAGCTGCTTTATCCTTCCTCGTCTTCCCTTTTCCTTCTCTGTGCTGCATTTCTTTCTTCTAATCTTCCAATGAATACATACAACGACATCCACGAATCCCTTGCTGGCCCTAGTGATAGCGGCTTTATTCGGTGGCTCCTCGACCAGAGCCCGGCTCTTTTGGTCGACATGGAAGCTGCATTGCTTGAATTCACCCATATAAAGGCGACTGCAAACCTGCAGACCGAAGAACTGGTCTTGAGTGTTTATGAGAAGCTTGGAGAAAGCCTTCTAGACTCCGACTCGCAGGAGCTCGCTCGGGGACTTCAGGGCGAATACATCCTGGTCGGTGCAACATTGTTTGACCTGGCCAAAGCGTTTGGCAGAACACATCCGCAACGTCTGGCCCGGCTTATAACAGATCTTATCGATCGGGCACCCTGGCTGGCGCCGGAGATCGAAGCCTCGTCAGACTTGTTTGTTGACCAGCTGTCGATACTTCAGACAAAGTATCTACCCGACTCGGCAGCGCTTTCAACATTGGCCAACAGCGGCCAGGATGGCCTAAAGAGAGACAGCGATGCTGTTGAGGGCTTTCAGGCCGACCTGGAATGGCATATATCAATGGTCACCAGCTGGATAGACCTTCTGCAGGCATGTCCGCGCTTGGTATCTGTGCTTGTCCCGGATAAACGGTGTCTTCTACTTCTCACAAAGGTGTATGACCTGATAACTGCGTCGATGCTTCGCTTCTCACAGGGCATCCAGGCAGATCACTCTGACAAGATCAGTCATTGCATTGATGCGACCAAACGACTGAAATGGGGCTGGTCCGGACTCTGGCATTGCCTTCTGTCTGCATACCTTCACGTTGACGAGTCTTCTGATAGAGAACGTCAGATGGACGCCTTCTCTGGCGAAAGTGTTGATTTGACCGTGTTTATGGATGTTTTGGACTCGATGGCAACCTCCGAGACGCAGCTGGTTCCCTTCTCCAACGCTCCATTTCTGCTTGATATGGAGTTTAGATTTGGCATTCGCAAGATGCTTTCGCAGCTCCTACTATCGCGTAGGACTTTAGACGATGCCCAGGTCGACTACATTGTTATGTCGATTGACCAGCTGGTAGATATGACCGATCCTGTATACCGGGGCGGACTAGAGGGCCTCGAGTCTCAGGTTTCCTATGAACTGGATGCGCTAGCATCTATCAGCAGCTCTGGCGGCCAACCTAACCCCTATATGTCTGATACTGCGGGCACCACAATCGACAACGAATCAAATACGACCAGCGACGCCGATCCAGCCGCGGTTGCTCAGGTCAAAGAGCTGATTCCAGATCTAGGCAGTGGATTCATTCGTGCATGCCTCGACTACTATGGACACAACCCAGAAGCCGTCATTGTTGCGATTTTTGAGGAGAACCTCCCGCCAACACTCGCAGAGATGGATCGCACTTCTGAACACTGGAATCAGCCGGCCGACCCGGCCGGTGACGGTGACGGTAACGTTGGCGATGGCGATGTTGCAGAGAGCGCTCTTGCTAATCGGCGCAACATATTCGACAATGACGAGTTTGATATCTTTAATCGTGACACGCTGGACTGGTCCCGTGTTAACCTGGGCAAGGCAAGGCTGCCAACCGCCGCCGAGGCACCTAGCAGCGAGCTTAAGAGCCGTGTTATCCAAATAGCCCAGCGGATAGAAGACGACGACGAGTACGACGACACCTACGATGACACTGCGCAGGATGGTGTACTTGATATGCCGGATACGGACGAAAACCAGGCAATACAAGACGAGCATGACCATCAGGGCAGCCAGAAGGCAAATACAAAGGTGCTCGTAGATACATCCGACCCTACCCGGCAATGGGAGGATGTGCTTATTCGCCAGGTCATCAGCGATCCGACGGCGCTGGAGCGGAAGAAGGGCTCACGGAAGCTCCCAGCACGCCAGGCACTTCGGGATCAAACGGGCCTTTCGGATGAACAGCTCGAGGGGTGGTTCATCATGTTCCAGCGCAACCCGCGCAAGCAGCAGCAGCTTGACATGCATGGATGGAAGGGCGAACAGCCTGCTATCAATAGTACTGCTAAGCAGGCTGACCAAACGGCTGGCTCTTCGACTGGTGAATCCAGAGATCCCGGTCCAAACTACAAGCACAAGGAGAAAAACAAGGCCAAGATTGCCAACCACAACCGCAAGCAACAGCAGGCGCGCAAGACCCGCAACACACTCGGCCAGTAGAGGCGATATACGAACTATTAGACTATGTCATAGAACACAGTAGTGTATTGCATATTCTCACCAACAAGAAGTATACTATTAAGCACAGCAAAATAGAACATTAAGGCGAGCAAAGACGCTAGACTTGAACATCTGTTCGCGATATTCACTTTGCAAGCGAGCCCTCGGGTATCATTTCGGTCAGCTCTCCCGACGCTATCATCTCGGATACAATATCAACGCCACCAACCAGTTCACCTTTGATATACAGCTGCGGATAGGTAGGCCAGTCTGAGTACTCTTTCAGTCCCTGGCGAACCTGCTCGTCGGTCAGAATATCAAAGAACCCGTACTTGATGTTCTGCTCGTTCAACATTCCGACGATTTTCCTGGAAAACCCGCACCTGGGCTGTGCAGCCGTGCCCTTGATAAAGACCATGACGGGTGCACGCTCAATAAGCCCCTTGAGCCGTGTGTTCAGGTCCTGCTTGAACTCGGGCTTGGTGTCTGCGCTAGGCTGTTTTCCGCCAACACCGTTAGCCGCACCGCAGTTGGAAGCTACCTGGCTAACAACCTCAGCAACGTTAGCACCCTCGACCCGCGCAAGAATCTTGGCCTTCTTTGCGATAATCACAGTTGGAACTGCATTGATCTCATAGGCGTCAGATATTTCTTCGAACTCCTCTGCCTCGATCTTGAAGAACTGTGTTTTCGAGTACTTTGTGGCCAGGTCGTCGACTACGCTTTCGACTTGCTTGCACTGCTCGGCCCACGAGGCCCAAAAGTAAAGCACAGCCGCCTGGCTCGTTTCCTCGAGTGTTGAGCGCAGTTCCTTTTCCTCTTTGATTTGGACAATGTTCTTTGACGCCGACATTATAAAAATATATAAAATAGAACAAGGTGAATAAAAAAAATATTTTTCGTTTCGCAGGTAACATTTTCTGACAAATCCTATTAATGCGTCATCCATTTTTGGCTGATGCCATCATGATCACCAAATCACCAGAAAAACATCCCAATTATCACGTGAATGTTTTAGCGAATGCTAACTTTTTACGTTTGCTGAGGCTATTATACTACGTTATTGAATATTAAATGCATCTGCTTAACTAGAGCGTTGTCTTTTACGTTTTTAACAATTCTGGAAACAATAGTCTAGTAAACCGCTGCAACAAATTTTGCTAAAAATGAAACTTTTAATATTTATAATGTGGAATGGTTTCTCTAATAGAAATGAAATAGAATAAATATCAAAAGTTGATCAATATTCCACAGTTTAGTGGCAATGACAAAGTGCATAGCAAATCTCTATGAGTAACATTGAGGAACATCGTGTATGAGTTAGACATAATGGCATAAAATATGAGGAAGTGCTTCTGATCAGAATACCAGCATGCTGTTTGCTATAATCCTTACGACAAAGTTTAACTATCATTTTTATCATACTGTAAGCAAATGTTACATGGCTTACATATATAATGCAATTAAGGCTATACTGAGGTGATAGTGACATATTCTCCTGAATTGCGTGACAAATCATCATTTAAGGCTGCTCACCACCCACACACACACACACACAATGTATACAAGTTTCTTGGATATAATGACATTCAACATAACCCTGCTGCTAGTTTTGGAAAAAGAAACAGTACTTGAATCCTCAGGCAGATCCCCCAAAGCTGTTGATGTAGTCTGAACTGATTGGACTGGTTCAGTTACAGATGCTCTTCATGTGGATCATTGCTGAAACATAGTTAGTTTGTCCTTGCACCTGGCCTGGAACTCCATCTTAGTTGTGGGGGTCATCCAATACCTCATAATCTGAGAGCATTTGCCTAATTATTACTTATTTAAATAATCTTGGCACATTGCTACAGATGTAATATATTTATTTTGTTTTTATTATCCCATTTACTATCAATAATAAAATATATTCTTTGCATATTTATTTGGCCTATAAAACTGGGTCCCCCCAGGCAGTCAAGAAGGTCCCATCCCTTATAGTTAATATATACCAGTTGGCGCCATGCTGTAAATATAAAAGCCCCTAACCTCTAAATGGCTGAAGGTGTGTCAACTGGCCAGATGGTTTGGTATGACCTCCTTTTAAAAAACCATTGTTATTCAATAACATGTATTATCCTAACACTCACTCAACTCTCTCACACAGAAGATAACATTCAAAAAAGTCAGAAATAATTACTCTTCACCAAATCAACTGATCTGGTAGCTGGCCTCTATTCACTCGGTCATTGTCATGACCTCATTCACTACAGCCAGCGATCAGTTGCTTTTGTTCATCATAAATAATTCCTTCTTTTTTGAAAATTACCTTCTGTGCAAGAAGGTCTCATATGCGTTGGATTAATACATGTATTTCATACCTAATGGCTTTTAAAACTTGATTTTATTCTATATCTATGTATACATCAAAATCCTCCGTCAGCTTTGTAGATAGGAATCTATATTGCAGCCGAAGCATGTCACTCTCCATGTTACTTTTATCTGTTAGACTCACAGTAACATCTGCCTTTGAGGAGATATCTGATTCA